>APFE030302057.1:0-12033 GCA_000404065.3 Pinus taeda
GGTTTTGTTCTGTTGGTCTCCTAAAGTGGTTTAATGCAATGGAAATCCTAATCTGCTATTAAAGCAAAAGTTTAAGAATACTTTTTAAAGATCAAGTGTAGATGTAGAGTTGAAGACAAGTATTATCCTCTTGCTTCTTGTGATAATTTCCAAACTTTGAACTTAGGAGATCTTAAAACAAGTTGTCTACAAAATCAGAACTTGAATAAGAGTGTGAATATGCAGCTATACAAACCAAACTAAAAATGAAGTATTGAAAATGAGATTACTATCTCTGTTGTTCATCCTAATTGCAAAATTGAAATCTAATAAACTACTGCAACTTAAACCAAAAAGTAAAGAAACTGGAAACTAATGATTAGTCAATGATTTCATCCATAATCACAACATTTTGCCAATTAACTTCTAAAACGGGGTTAAGCTAAAGACTCCAGAAATATCATCGTATGGCATGAAAGAAATGACATCTAAATTATCTATTTGCGCACTAATAAAAGCAAAGCCAATTACTTCATCTATAATCACAATATTTTTCCAGTTAACTTCTAAAACGAGGTTAAGCTAAAGGCTCCAGAAATATCATCATATAGCATGAAAGAACTGACATCTAAACTATCTTGAACAGTAAACAAATCTCACAAAGTAAAAGCATAAATAACTGAAATTGAAAACTGAGTTTCAGCAGAGGAAGTAAGTCTCAATAATACCACTTGATGCAAAAATTACATTAAGAAGCTCGAGCATAACCAAACTTAAAGACCTATTCTGAAATGCACCTATGAATGTTAGTAAGAAATATGACAAGCTGCAAAAGCATATACACGTTTAGAAGGAAAAAGATCATAAGAAAAACATGAAAAATATATAATTCGAATGGGAGAAAATATACATGAAAACTATACAAAAACAAAAGAAGGACCTCATCTACGCAGGGGCCCTCTGCACAGCTTCGGACTAGCACATTGTTACTTCAAAATACGCTCAAACAGATATGTGAAAACATAGTTTGTATTATGAAAAACAGAGTAATGTGTCTCTCAGTTACAGAACAGAAAAATCACACTATGATAACAATATCCAGAACGTCCTATCTGTGTTGCAAATGCTTGTATTTATAGAGAAAATGGATAATTGTATCTCAGAGGAATTTCTTCAACGATAGACACGTGAACAGGTCGAAATCCAAGGATTCAGCCTCCCGGTTGCCATGAGCAGTGAACCTATGTGAGGTGGATGTTGGATTGCATTATGTAGATGGCATGCAGGTGGAAAAAACGAATCCACGAGTTCAGGAATGGCTTCAGGCTTCTTTTACGTGCAAGAACAAAGTTCTAGCTGGCATATAATTCTCCATTGACCTCCCTTTGACCAGGACCTTTCCTTCTGAATCTGGCTAAGTGAATAGGACCTCATCCATGTGTGGACAATTCCTGAGCTGCCCATGTGTCTCATTCCTCCTCCTTAAACTTGTAACCTATAAAACAATGGAAATGGCTGCGGAATTGCCGGTTAGCTGTGGAAAGTGGCTACATTTCGTAGCTGATAAACAAAACCTATATCAAATAGCACACACAATGATATAATTTGAAAATCACTCAAATACACTCTTGAAATCAACATGTAACAACTTTTGATAGCTTAGGATGCACTGACATGGGAAAATAGAAGAGAAAAGGTTTAAGAAAATGCTTGGAAGAGAGGTAGTTTTGGGGCTCAACAATTATCCACTTTTTGACCACAAGGACAACTCTAGAGTGATACATAGTCAATAGAAGAATGAATTGGTGGTGCGCGCGACAGTCTTTTTAGTTATTGTAGGCCATTTGTATAAGATGGGATCGGACGAAATACTTCGGCGCTATGTGCCCGAATTTGAAAGAAACAATATCCTCACTGAAGCTCATGGAGGAGCTGTAGGAGGACATTATGTAGGAAAATAAACAACGCAGAAGATTTTTCACGCTGGGTTGTGGTGGTTGATGCTGCATAATAATTCTAAAACATATTGTAAGGCATGTGATGCATGTCAGAGGACAAGCAGATCATCACAGAGGGATGAGCTACCTTCGAATCTACAGGTGTCATCGCAGCCATTTGAGAAATGGGAAATTGATTTTGTAGGACTGATTTAGCCTCCAAGCAAGAATATGGGTGCACAGTATATCATCACCGTGACTGAATATTTGACCAGATGGGCGAAGCACAGTCTATGAAGGACTGTACAGGGGAAACAACAACGAAATTTCTATTTGAATATGTGTTTACTAGGTTTGGTTGCTCAAAGGTATTGATGAGTGATCGCGGTACACATTTTCACAATGAAACGATCAGCGTGCTAACAGAGGAGTTCCAGGTTTACCATCATAAGAGTATGCCATACCATCCTCATGAGAATGGAATGGTTGAGGCTTTTAACAAGATATTGGAGAATGCATTGACGAAGGTTTGCAATGCACAACAAAATGATTGGGATGTGTGCATACCCGCAGTGTTATGGGCTTACAGAACTACTTGTAAGAATCTTACTGGTCATACACCTTTTAGTTTGGTCTCTGACGTAGAAGCTGTAATGCATATGGAGTACATTGTGCTTAGTATACGCATAGCGGCCTTCATAGGAATGGCAAACCACAGAGCCTTAGAAGCAAGGCTTACACAGTTAACAGAGCTCGAGGAAGATAGGTTTCTAGCTGGATTCCATCAGTAAGTTCAAAAGGAATGCGAAAAAGCTTGGCACAATCGGCACATCAAACTGCACACCTTCAAGGTAAATGATTTGGTTTTATTATATGATGGTAATTTTGGTAAGTTTCCAGGAAAATTTTAGATGCATTAGTTGGGACCATATGTTATCAAATAGATTACAGATGGTGGAGCAGTTCAGCTCATGAAGTTGAATGGAAATCCATTTTCGGGAAGGATAAATGAAAGTCGATTGAAGCCATACATTGGGGATCTGGCCAAATGATTACATGACAGTAGCATAGTCTTAGCGCTCCAGGCAGCTGTAAGGAGGCGCGGGACTATAAAATACACTGCCCGGTTTGTAGAGTTGTGCGACAAGGGGTCTGCACGAAATGAAAGGGTGTAGCAATACGCGAAGAAGCATGAAGGGAGTTGCACTCTAGGGGAGAGACCGTGCAAAACAACGAGAAAGTAACCATTATAGTCACCATTCATGATTTGACTACTAGAAGATGGTTAAGAGGAGCAGGGGGGTGGGGTGACATTTAAGGCTGAATTTAAGAGTGAAATATTTAGAAATTTGCCAATTCAGCATTTATGGACGGATTTTGGGGGCAAATGTTGAATTTAAATTCGAATTCACCTAGAAATTACACATGGCCATCCAACAAAACACACTTTGCACTCTTAGAATATCTGTTTTGAGCGATTGTTTATGAATCCTCAGGTTTATGCTGATTTGGTCACTAGTTATGTATTTGAGAAGTTACCCAAGGAAACCCAACGATTCATTCTTAGTGTGATGTCTAGACTAGGAGAGCTAGTACTAGAGGAGTTGTTGCCTCTGAAGGAGCTGCTCCATAGGTGATGAGCATGGAGACTCTAGCTGCAGTGCCTACGACGCCAAGGTCGCCTAGGTAGAAGCTGACGCCGGTGAGGGAAGTCCCCAAACTGAAGAAGGACAAACATAAGAATCCCATACCGATGTGTGAGTCACCAAGGAAGCATGCTGCTACACAAGCACAGAGCAAAGAAAATTTGAGCACGAAAGAGAAGGAAAAACTGGTGGACTTGGAGGCTGAAGAGGGCGCGGAGGACATAGACACAGAGGGGGTGGATCCAATATCCAAGTTGCCAGATTACATCCCCCCACGCAAGGGGAAAGTGAAGGTCCCTAAGGACCCAGATGCAAGAAAATTCCTCCTTCATACACCCCTGCTACCGCAGAACATTACTTTTGAAGGTTCGCGCTTGGCACAGATTCTCCATTTAAAGATCGAGAAGAAGTCACACCGATACTCTATCTCCTTGATCATTGACCTCGTGGTGAAGGATGCCACTCAAATCCTTGCGAGAAAAGTTATGATAAAATGTCACGCTGATGAGGTTTCATGCTAGTGATTTCTTTGGTTGTCGAGTGTGTAGAGGGCGTACAGTTCCACTGGGCGCGCTACCTTTGTAGCGAGTTCCTCGCAAACTGTCGAGAGGCGTAGGATGAGAGAAAAACATTCCAGTATTCGTGGTTGTTGCTCTCCATTATACTCTTCGCTTGGGATCTGTTGGAGGAAAGTCAGTTTCCTCCTGTGGATAAAGAGTTGTTGAATGCTGCAAAGTTTGCATCTCTCTAGGCCACAAACGAGGTTGTGTGGGTCACAGAGACCAAAGTATTTTAGGTGTTGATGGAGGCGAGTATTCGCATGGCCATCAACCAAAAGTCGTGGTTGTCACCAACCATGTTTGAACAACTTTCAGGGTACGCAGAGCTCAAATTTGACTTACACCACGTATACATTCGGGCGCGGAAGGATCTAAAACAAAAATGGTTCGACCTACCCTACCTCGCTACAAATGATGCTATTTAGGAGGTCGTCAAGCGCTGGCCAACAGATTGGCATTCTCCATATGATCTGGCTGCAGGGACTAGAAGTCCACGGAAAAGAAAAATAAGGAAGCGACCAAGTAGAAGGTTCAACAGTTGGTTGAGAAGTGGTAAAAAGAGGCCGAAGAGAAGGCCCGAGTTCAAGTGGAGCACATCACGAAGAAGGAGGTTGAACAGGAAGCGCGTGGCTTCGAGCAGAGTGATAAGTCTCCTTCACCCCAAATAAAGGAGGAAGAGTAGTCAGAGCAGGGTAGCGATGGTCAAGAGGAGCAGGAGAGCACTCCCTTCCGGATCAAATGGTACAAATAATAGGGAAAAGAAGGGTCATGGAAGAAATTTGAGGCGACCAAGCTGTTGCTGGATCCGATCACTTTGACAGAAGATGACCTAGATGAGATAGGCGACACAGTGCAAGATACTACAGCAGAATTTTTGTAACATTTTGAGTAGCAGTAACAACAAGCACTAAGCAACATCTAGAAGGATCTACGTGAGTTGCAAATTCAGACAACTAGAATATAGGTAGGCGCAGGGCAGAGCAGCGCTGCATCAACAAGTTTGGCTCCATGGACCACTCAGGCAGCTGAGATGGTTCGACCACTGGACCTTCGGGCAGTCGCACTGCCATATGGATATTTGAGCATGGAGGCAGCCAATGACAAGGCTATAGTGAGTTCTTTGAAGAAAATCGACCTCAACCTAGATGCGCTCCTGAATGAGTACCTGCACACGCTACAGGCAAGGGTGATAGTAGAATTCAGATCTCGAGAGCAGTGCATGCTCAGCCTCATCAGCGAGTATAGAGTGAACAATGAACAAATGTTCACTGAAAAGTCAGAGGCGGTGGAGGCATAGAAGAAAATCCAAGCACAGAACGACCAGCTTGCAGCCACGGTGGCAGAAGCCTGCAGAACAGTGCCCAAACTGAATATACCAGAGGAAGCGTTGTTGGAGGCAAAGGTCAGAAAGATGGTTGCAGGCATGCGCGATGCCAAGACAGAAGTGGCTAGGGCTTAGTTTGAGTTGAACCTGAAGATAACAGAGTTGGCGTTGAAGTCACAACCTTCAACTCCACTAGAGGTTTGGGAATAGTGCAAAGTTGCTGCGAAGGATGGAGTCACGACAGTGGATTCCAAGGTGGTAGACTGCACCACGCTTTTTGAGCAAGAAATGGAGGTAGTCATGACTCTGCGGGAAGATCCCACCCTGCAGGCCTGTAATACAAAAGATTGAGAACTCCAGCACCAATATGATGAAGTAAGGGAAACGACACGCACCATTGTTGGTTACAATGCCTTGTTAAGTTGTAGGAGGCAAGGAAGCTACATCGATAGGTGGAGGCAACGTAAAAGAGAGAGGCAGTCCTCAAGGCTAGATTGGGGCCTTGGTTGGATGAGGACTACATCGTCTCTGCCAACATTCAAGAGAAATTGACGAACTTGTAGAGTATGCAACAGAAAATCCAACAGGACAGTGTAAGACCATCCACAGAGCAGCTAGTGGAATAGATCAAACAGGTAGCCACGCAGAGCGTGACTAAGGTAGCAGTGGTATGAGTGGAGCTAAGGGATATTAGCAGTAAGATCTCCGTGCCAGCAGAGTGACTTGAGGGCGAGTCACGATCTTTATGTTGGGGGCCTGTTGGGATAGGTCCCCTAGGGTTAATTTTGAGGCAAAAACCCAAGTTTTGGGGCAGAATCCCAAGTTTTGTTGTATAAAGATGTAAAGTCTCTGCAAGTTGTGGTCATAGAGTGCGTAGATAATTAAAGAGTCATAAAGGGTTTTACCCTTATTTATGTAAGTTGAGTCGGCCTTTGAAGATCTACCCATGGTCCACAGACCATGAGATTTTATAAATAGGTGTGTCTTAAGATGTCTAAGGAAGTAATAGAGGATGAAGACGAATGTAATGGGTCAATAGAAGGATGAGTATAGAAGTTTTAGAGTAGAAGGAAGGCTCTGCAGTTGTGTGCGCAGGGGCCTAGAGTAGAGTCTGCAACTGAGTGCCCGGACCCTTGCAGCTGAGTGCACAGGGAAGTCTTGAGCCTGTAAGTAGAACTGAGTATTAATAAAGAAGATTATTGTAGAAATACTTGTGTTTATCTCATACTTTGGTTTGCATGAATGCACCTTATGTTATAATGGGTTTATGAAATAATAATGTATTGATGCGTGACTTTGTTATTTGTTTACGTGAAGATTATCTTGCTCTATGTTGAAGGTATCGAACTCTTAAGCTAATCCGAGTCATTACTAGGTTATGAGTAATCTTTGATGTGCGTAAGTAGTGGATTTTCCTATTCAAGGTCCGCGAAAGACAATCGTAAACGGTCGCGGAGGTATAGAATCTGATTAAGGGTAGTTATATCGATAAGCCCTAAAGGCTTATTGATCTGTGCAAAGGCAGATTTAGCGCAAAAAACGACATTACACTAATCTCTGAGTGCGTAAACTAACTTTGAACTTGGGTCAAGACCCACCAAGCCAACATTGCCCATCGACCGGACTAAGCTGCTTTGGCCCGTACCATGCCTTTCCTCGCTAGCATTGCGCATTTCCGGAAGCAAAGGTTGTACCTTCCCTCCAGAAATTGCGCAACTATGGCCCAACATTGACCACCAGGCTTGCATTGTGCAATTCTCGAAGGCAGTGTCCTGCTAGCCCCAGAAACTACACAATGTAGTTTACTAGTTGCATGTCACTGCTAACTGAAATTACGCATTGCACAGTTTCAATCCTCAGCAGGCCAGGCTGGACTACGCATTGCGCATTTCCAACAGTCAATCAGCCTCCTAATATCCCGAACTGTTCCTTGCATATTTTTGGCAATCAGTCTCCCGACCTCCCCGCGGAAATTGCGGAACCTTCATGGTCAGTCACACAGGTATGTTGCAAGTCAGTTCTCAAGTTTTTTCTGGTTTCGACTGACATATTTCTTGCCATGAGTGTTGTTATGTCTCCAAGCATCATAGGTGTTTGTTTATCTCTCAGAAGCACAAGTACGATGGCCTTCAGGAGAGCAGAGTCAAAGGACACCATTGAGAGCACAATGGGGGTTGCAGCCAAGCAAGTGTCTATGAGCTTGCCTACCTATGAAGACATCAAGTTGTTCATAGACAAGGAAATAAAGATAATATGGTAGCAACATCATAATGAGCAACACCATCAACAACAGCAGAAGGCAGCACACCTGCACGCAATGGATACAAGAGGAAGGTTGTTGATAGCGTAGAGGCGAAGAAAAGTTTCAAGTCCAAAGTAGGTCCACTCATGACGAAAGAAGCTTTGGAGATTGAGGCTATGAGGTGACGACGTGACAAGACCTAAGACCCAACAACAGTATGCAAACCACAACAAAAACAAGATTAAACTAGACTAGAATAACACAACCAGACAAATAATTAAGAATGAAAAAGTAAAAATGAGAGGGCGTTACCAGTGTATCAACTCTCTGGTGCATGATATGCGACCAACATTGACCTCTCTAGCCAAATTCTGAAGCCACCAACTAGTTTTCCTTACTCCACCCTCCTCCAAATGCCTAACACCCTTTGTATAATTTCCTCCCCCCACTTATCGCAATACAGTTGAATTTGCAACTCATCCTCCACATCAAAGCACAAAAGACCAGAATCCCACTTCTGTGATGAAACTTCTTTCTTGCCTCCAAAAAAATCCACTACCCTTCACTTCTCCGACTCCAAATGTAGGACCCGACTCACAAAAAACAAGTCAGGGGCGAAACTAGACCGAGATTCCTCCACACTAGAGTCAATCGAAGGTACTTGTAGCAGGGAGGTCGACATCTCGACCTCATGCCTATGGCAACCCTTCACCTTCACCTCTGGATAGAAAATGTGAATCAACAGACCAACACTATTATGTATTGCCATTAGGGTGGTTGCATACAACTGCATGCCCAAGGCACATCTCTCCTCTTCATTTGCTCTCGTTCAGGTGAGCGAGGTGGTGGGCACAATCTCCTAGACCCCCTCAGATCGTGTGCACACCCCATTAGGGACCTCCCCATGAGATTTGAAATGCACTTACTATACCTATTGATAATGTTTTATGATTGTGACATATGTGGTGGTCGTTAATGATAATGGTAAGGTACTTGATTTTTCTCATGTTTAATAACTGATTTGCTCAATAACATTGGTTATATATCATATTTGATATAGAGATATGTGAATATAATGTATATAATGTTTTTTTATATATAATATAATAATTATTATTTATAAAATATGGGTAATTATGATGCCCACCATATGACCTGAATTGAATATAACCTTTTGTTTGTCGGTTAGGGGCCTGTGAAGCAGATGCCCATGTCATGTGATGTGTCGTGGGATGAGAATCGCACTTTACTTTTGGTGTGACATTGTCAAGTGAAACTCATAGGGCACACTTTATTTTTGTTGTGACATTGTCAAGTGAAACTTATAAGGCAAGTTCTTATGTATTTGTTTGAAACTATTTTTAGATTTCAATATTGAATTGTGATGACATTTTTTTATAAATTTGAATTATAAAGATAATTTTTAATTTATTATTTTATTTTCTTCTAAAAACCAACTAAAAAATACTAAATCAATTATTCATTTAATACATAGTGCTTAATATTTACCATAAATATTTATAAGTCTCATGAATAGTAAGAGAAAGTCCTCCAATATCCACATTAAGCGACTCATCGGGAGATGTCAAACCATGATCAGCCAAACCTGGGAAATAAAAAGATTTCACGTCCTCCGCACCTTAAATCGAAAAGCAGACAAACTGGCCAATCAAGCTTGCACCAGAACTAAAGGAAATTTCTTTTACAACAACAAAGAATCCTTTCATTATCTCCCCTGATCTCCTTTATGACTTATGATCTCCTTTATGACTTATGACAAGTCTATTGAGACTGACCTTGACCCGAATTATAAGGGGTACCCTGTCCAAATCTATTGCAATCCTGATATGGTAATCTTTCTGCCGCAGAATATCTTGCCTCCCATTCCTTCTGACTCCTAATTCACATCGATCTTTGATTTCTCAAGTGAAATCCATGAAGCCTCTTCCCCTCTCCACGTGACTCTGTCCTTTCTTCCTTACAACACGTTGGCTATTAAGATCTGGACCCCCCGTCTTCATCCTTCCATCTCCTTCAGGGTGTTCTCCACCGCCGCTGCATTCTATCACAGTCGCCTTTCTGTAATTTTTCTCTCCCCTCTTCGTTTTCCTTCGCTTGACCATCCAGTTGCTGCTTCTCTTCTTGTTTTCTATTCGGATCTGCGCCCTCTCTTGCCTTTTCCTTTTATTTAAAATCCGCTTGTGCTATTCAGGTCCGACCTTACCTCTTCCCATTCATCCAATTCTGCTCCTAAAGCTGGCTTCTTTGGAAGTTCCCTTGGTGCCTGCCCCACTCCCTGATCTTTAATTCTCTTTCCCTTCTCTGTTCTCCGACCTTCTGCTCAGATTCTCCTATTCCCTTTGCAATTGCCTCTCTTGGGCACAGTAATTTTCAAGCATTTCTTCAGCATCGCTCTCAAGATCCTCAGATGGCTCGTAATGAGGATTGCCTTCATTGTCAAGATCTTCAGGAAGAACTAGAACAAATCAAGGTGCATCAACGTGCCGTGAATGAAAAGATTGAATCCTCCACTCGGATAATCAATGCAAAGTATGAAGCGGATTTAAATATTTTTCTTCATCGTGTTACCTCCTTGCAGGAGCAATTCAACTCCTTATCCAATGTGTGCGCTCATATTCAAAAATCCATGGATATCCTCAAATATATGATGGAGAAACTCAATGCTCCAAGCACCAGCTCGAGCATCAAAATCGCTGATCAGGAAAGCAAGCTAGAAGAATCTATTGCGCAGCACATCAGTCATATAAATATAGATTAGGACGTTTTGTAAAACTTGTCTTCTCCTCTTCTAGTTCGTCACAATCTACTCTTGTGTCAGTCTTCTTCATGTTAGAAAATACAGTAAAATAACAAAATATGATAACGTAGTTAAATTGCAAGCTCATCCTTCAAGCTCCAATCTTATATTTCTGGAGCTTTGCCTCCTAAACTTTTTTTGAAATATAAATAGCAGCCGAACTTGTCCCAAAAAAAAATATTTACTATGAATATGTTAGTAACTCTATCACTTCACTGTTTCCGAAAATACTATAAATAAATTTGGAATTTATAAAATAATAACAACTAATTTTATTAATTTCCCATGTTAGCGGGGAACCTGTAATTTGACGGTGTACACCAATTTGGCGAAAGTTTACAGCATTTCAACGGAGATCAGTGACGTGTATAATGAAGAGATGCAATTCTAATTGACGGCTAACTTCACTCCTGACGGGAAATTGGATGGTCAAATTCCATCCGATTACTACGAGGCATAAGCTAAAGACGTCTACGGGCTTTACTTCTATTTTGTCACGTGAAACTCTGTTGGCCAGCTTTATCTATCCCTTAGAAACTCAATCTGCAAGACTGAATTCTCAGGAACATTATTTATTTAGTATTTGAATTTATTATATTTTAAATTCTAAATTTTAGTTATAAAGATTTGAATTTATATTGTTTTTGAATAGATTTAATGTGTAATTTTTTTGGTAACATTTAGTTGGTTAATCTAGATTACAAATTTGAAATTTACCATTTTAAAAAATTTCTATTATATTTAAACAAAATAAAGAATATATACTATATATATATGATTATGTTTTTTCCTTTCTAAACCATAAAATCTTCTAAAAAAGTCTAAAATATCTTATATTTAATTTCGACATTTTTTTTTTACATTTTGTTAAAAAATGTTGGAGTAGCTTAATTCTTGCTACTCAGTTAAAAATTATGGTTTGGCAAAAATTGTGTAAAAAAGTATAACCTACATTGGTTAATAATAAATTAATATTGATCAATAGGCAAATCTAAGTTTATAGTTTTACTTTTAGAAGGAATTAATGATGATGATGATGATTAACGTGCACTAAGACCAATATGGTCTATCAGACCTTAAGAAGGTAAGAGATTAACTTAGATTCTTTAAATTTTTATTTCTATGATAAAAAAAGAAGGGAAATAAGTGTTCCAAGATCACTATAGTTTTGTTGAATTAACAAGTCAAGAAGGTTGGTAGTGTGGTAAATGTTTTGGAAATGAGAGTCGAAGCGGATGTGAGTAAGAGTTGGACAATCCAAGAGAGTTATGCTTTTTTCTTTCTTCACAAATGTTGGAGTAGCTTATTTCTTGCCACTCAAGTTAAAAATTATGCTTTGGCAAAAATTGTGTCAAAAAGTATAACCTACATTGGTTAATGATAAATTAATAGTGATCAATAGACAAATCTAATCTTATAGTCTTACTTTTAGGAGCAATTAATGATGATGATTAACGTCCACTAAGACCAATATGGTCTATCAAACCTTAAGAAGGTAAGAGATTAATTTAGATTCTCTAAATTTTT
>APFE030302067.1:3306-58778 GCA_000404065.3 Pinus taeda
TTCTCAATTATGCTCACAATTTGGGAGAAATTTTTAAGAATTTTAAATTTAAGTTGTTTAATGTTCAAAGTTTGAGTGTCTATTTTGTTTTTCATAGTGTTGAATTTATTTACAACTTTTAAATAATAAATCACAAATTTTCTCAAAGTCGTTTACCATTCCAACAAAAAGAGAAGAATTACACTAAACCCTCTTAAAAAAACTAGTCTTCAACTAACACTCTCTGCAACTTGTAATGATGATTTAGAAAATGAATCACCACCGCTGTTCTTGGTTCTTGGGTCTCAAATATAATTAGGTGTATCTTAAGAAGCAATGTTGTTTTAGGCATTTTATAGTAGATTACAGGAAAATATAAACTAAAAAGGTGTTAGTAGATTTAGACAAAAAAATGTACTAAAATGGTGTCACCAACAAAAATTTGAGCTATTGAATTTCAGGACCTAAAGAATGAAATAAATATAGATAAAGAAATAAAGTCACTTATCTACTGAAGTGAGCAGGTTATGCTAGATTATCATATTGATGAACTTGGTGAGAAAATATCTTGCCTTTAGGAGCCCCTCTTCTCCCAAATTGCAAAAAATTTATCCAGGGAGAGACCTTTCCTCATCTCAATATTTTTGGCCTTTAAATGACCTTTAGGTTTTAACCTTATGTGATTCATGTTACTTCAATACCAAGATAGTAATGAAGATAGCCCAAATCAGTCATTTCAAAACTTTTCCCCAATTCCTTCTTTCATCAAAAGATCATCTACATATACCACAAGATATACAACTATTTTGCCAATTTTCTTGACAAATAAAGTTGCATCATCAAGATCATAATGTTTGAAATTGACTTTTAGACGATGCTTAGTTAGTTTCTCATACCAGGCTCGCAGTGCTTGTTTGAGGCTATACAAGGATTTCGCAAGTTTGCATACTTTATGTTCATGTCCTTTCATAGCAATTCCTTTAGGCTGGGACATAAAAACATTTTGTTTTAGATATCCATTCAAGAAAGTAGTTTTTACATCCATTTGATGGAATTTCCAACTCTTCTAAGCTGCTAGGGAAAAGAGTGTTTGGATGGTAGCCCATTTTGCTATGGGGGCAAACTTTTTCCACAAGCCTAGCTTTTTGCTTTTCAAGTGAGCCATCAGCTTTATACTTGTTCTTGTAGACCCACTTGCAGCCAATTGGTTTGGTTCCTAATGGAGGATCAACTAACTTCCAAGTGCCATTCTTTATGAGGGAATCACAAACTTTCTGCATCGCTTCTTTCCATTCATCATGAGAAGCAACTTATTTAAAGGAAGTTGGTTCAAAATCTGTAGACAAGTTCAATTCACAATCATAAGAAACATCCATACCAAGAAGTGAATTAGACTTATCTACATCACCTCCATTTTGCCTGTTTGAATTTCTAGTTCCTGTCTTTCCAACCTCATGCGGATGAACACAGATTTCGGAGTTAGGCTATTCTAGCTCTTTTTCTCCGTCTCCAATGCACACTCCTTTCCACAAATCATTGAAAATGAGGGTGTGTTTTATCATGCGGGACCATTCAAGATAGTTCTCCTTGACAGTAAGAACTATTCCCACAATAGATATCATCGAATGCATGTTGTAAAAAAACTTCTGCTCGTAAAAAAATCCATGTGCTCTTTTAAAAAATATTTTTTCTCGCAAATGTGCTTTTGATGTAAAAAAATCATAGGTCGGGTTCTTGTGCACATGATCATCAAAATATAAATAATCTTTTATATCCCAACCAACACATTAATCGATTTTTACAAGAGCTCAACCCATATGGTAATTGCAGCAGCATTCAACATTCTCCAAAAAAACACACACAACTAGTGAGGCAATGTGGGAAAATAGTATGGCTACCGACGCACATGTATTAAGATGACGTAAAAAAGGTGTATTGCAACCATCCAAAAGCGACAAACTTATTCAAGTACCTCCTATGCATTTATGTATATGAAGCACTGCCTTCTCGACAAAAACTTTAAATATATATCAGTGTTATATATAACAAGTGTATTCCAACTGCATCAACGACATCACAATGAGGACTTTCGCTGTAAAATGTAGGACTACTATAATGTTGTTGCAGCTGAAGTCAGTGAAGCCAAAATGATGCTACTCCTCCACATAACTACTTGAAAGAGGGCGCGTGGGATGTTTGAACTTGGAACCACCACCCAACAAGTTTCGGCTTTAACCAACTGCTCAAAGGGCTCTTCAGAGAAGGATCATCTAGAGCATACTGGCTTTATGAAGCTCAGAGGCCTTCCTTTCATGGTGTCAAAGAGGGACATCATTGAGTTTTTCAAGGAATATGATCTGAAAGGGAAAAATGTACACATTGTAACTCATTCCAATGGGAGAGCCACACGCAAAGCCTTTGTGGAATTTCTAAGTTCCCCCTGATTCAAAGGATACTATGAGGAAAGAAGAAAATGACGATTGGCACTAGATATGTAGAAAATGACAAAAAACCTGAAGAGGGAGAGGAAGCAAGGAAATACAAATAAATCAGTGCACATCCAGGGAATCAAAGACCCTTTCATGGGAGAGAGGAGTTACAACGGAAGGTGGAGAATAATGTCAGAGATTTGCAGCGTTTAATGGGCAACGACTGTAAATGGGGCAGTGGACAGACTGCAAAAAAATTGTAGAATGGAGTTATAGGACTAGAAGGAGATGCCAAAAATGGAGTTGGCTCTGATACCATGTCAAGCCAGGGAGTAACTCCACCAAGTCAATTCATATCTTATTCCTTTCAGGTTGGTCTGTATTATATACATGAGGGAGAGATTGTTCACTTCATCTCCCAATCACTGTTCATATTTCTTATTATTTATTTACATCAATTACATTTATTCACCCAATACTCATGATTAGGTGTCAACATATATAATAAAAAAGGAAGAAATTACACATATAGCCAATATTAAAATGTTTTAATTATTAATTTTTTAAATTTTCAATTAATATATAGAAAGAGAAAGTGCGAAAGAAATATTCTAATTAAATTAAAAATTTAAATATTCTAAATAAATTAAAAATTTAAATATTTATTTATGATATTCTAATTAAATTAGACATTGGAATATTTTATTTATGTTACATATTAAAATATACTTTCATAATATGAGACTATAAAATTTGTCTCTCTAACTATTAATAATTGTTTTACTTTATATGAGTGTATTAACATTGAAATACTATATATATAATCCACATTGTAATATTTTTTTTTTAAATGTTAAATGCAAACCCCATATTAAAAATGCATGGAATTACACTTTATCTATTTATAAAATAAGATTATTTTGTTTCCAATTATTTTCTTTAGTCTATGTTTTAAAATGAACATTAGAATATTTTAAAATTTTATGATTTCAAATAAAATTCAAAATTTTTAACAAATAATACAATAGATAAACAATTTACATGTCAATAATTCATTTAAATAAAATAATTTCAAAAATTAACCAATAAACATCTGTAACATGATATTTTTTGGCTAAATTAAATATTTTAATTATATTTATCTTAGCCTAAAAATATCATGTTATATAAGCAAGGGTTATATGAAGTGAGTTATGATTTTTTGAGATTATACCAACGGATGATATAGAGGGATCATGTCATTAAATCTCTTAAGGTGCAAACAGTCTTTCAAGTTTTGAAATATAAAAGAAGTTTACACCTCAAGAGATTTCATCCGGTCACATACAAGTTCTTTTATGCAATTATTAAACTATTTCCTTACAATCCTCTATAATGAGTGAATTTTATCATCCATAGAAACATGTTAGAGTAGAATCATACTTTTGCAACTAATACACTTAAAAAATCAGGTTGAAATTTTTATGTGTTTTAGTTGGGGCTCGGAATGAAATTCACAAAGGAGAAGACCACTCCTCCCAACCATTGAGAATGGAAATTATGTCCAATTCTCCCCCATGCGAGTTCCATTTCCAGAGCAATTGTACATCAAAATGTCTCACATGGCTAGTAGGGGTTGGATAAACGTCTTGCTCAACTCATTTGTTTTGCATCATTGTCTCCCTATATTTTTAATGCTTTCAAGCTATCACTCCATTCTCAGTAGTGGCCTAGGATCTCGGCCTCAGAAGGTGGCTTAAATCTTAGGGTCGCTAGAACATAAGTAGTAATTTTGTTCTCTCATCTCTAATGGTAACCCTGTGAGAATGACTTTCACTTTCTAGTCATTCCTTGCCCATAGCATGAGAGCGACTATGGCCTAAGAGATCTAGACCAATAGTGGGACCTAGGGAGAGAGTGTCTCACTAGCTGACTTGACTCTCGAGGGTTCTTTTGATGATGTTGAATGACTGTGTGTGATGTTTATGTCAATTCCACTTCATTAAGGTCACATAGGAGGTTCAATCTGATCGTAGTAGCCTCTCGTCTCATGTATACCCTTGGTAGGCATGGTTGCATGGGTGGATGTGGTAGGAGAGTGTTACATGAGCAACTATCTTCTAATTGCCTCGTAAATGATCATTCACTTAGTGATTTTTCTGCAATTTCCTTAGCAGTCATAGCCAACTCACTTAATAAAATTTAAATGAACCTTAAACATATAAATTCATCATGAGGCCTTCCACTTAGAGTGTGCACAATCTTTGCAGTAAAAAGTAAATAAAATATTTATATTTACTAAGGGTCATTACAATTTACAATTCTAATTTGTGATTCCTCCAAGAAGTCGAAGTCCGTACCAAGTTCTAAACAATTTAAACTAGAAAGTACACTAGAAAACCTTCCAAAACTTAGGATAAATAGACAAAAACATTACCTATTGCTTACATTTACAACACAAAATTTAACCTTTATTATAATATCATTAATTATAATCACCTAATATTCTCATGGTAATGACAAGTCTCACACATAAGATTGGAAAAACCTACACAACATTTAATAAAATATCATTAATTGTAGCCACTTAAAATATCACTCATAAAATTTCCAAAGCTACACAACATTTACTAAAAATCATTAATTGTAAATACTTGATGTTGGCATGAACATGACATGTTCTCAATCATGTGGACAAAAATTTCAATGCATGATGCATTATGGTAGGTAGCAGGGGATTAATTGATGTAAGAGGGAGTATAAAAATTTCAGTATGGATGTTGTTAAAGGAATGGTAGAAAAAATCATATAGATTTAGAGGGATTTCACCTATGTTATAGGATATTGTTCATTTGTACAAGTTTTAACTAGAACATTAATTGTATTTTGAAGTCTGTGGGAACATGTATTTACAATATTATTAATGGAATAAAAGATAAAGGTCCTTTATTGAATGAGGCAATCTCATCACTTTTGAGTAATGTGAAGTTGATTTATGCAAAGAAAAGGAGAAAATGAATAACCATTATTAAATGTCTAATGCAATTCTCCATAAAAGACAGCTCCTAATTGAAATGTTTAGCAAAGAAGAGGAAGCATAACCATTAAGCCACTTAAAAATGTCTCTTAAAGTGCAACAATTGATATAGTACTAAGCGGTAGTGATTTTGATAATTACAGAAAATAATACAAGACACAAAATAGTCCAAGAAAGAAACGTTGGTCCAAGTTCGTGAAGAGCTCTATAAGAAGGATGGAGCTATAGATAATTAGGATGAATATCTTATGTTGGTATTATATAGTTCAACTTGCATGGTTTTTGGAAAGAATGGGCTTATAATCTAATCAACCCTCCTTCTATATGTAACTCATGGTTTCTCTAAACATGGAAAAATCTACAAAGAAAGGAACTCATCAATATAGTGCATCAACATGGTGTCTAGAAAGAGTGAGATCCCTAAGGGTACTCCATAGAACGAAGTGGGTATTGATATTCTCTATAGTTTTTTTTCAAGCTCTAGGCTTACAAAGGGGTTCTTTTGACAACTTGCAATATGAAACGAAAAATTCCTATATAGAATTGTGAATGTGATAAACTTTCAATGATTATGGCGAGGAACTCTAATTATGCACCCTTGATTAACATGTGATAAAAGCATTTTCCATTATGCCACAAGCACGTCTTCACGATTGGTGTTAGCTCCAATTTCAATGGGGAGTCATGACGTTGATAGAGTTAATCCTCTTAGCAAAATACTTTTGTATATGGATATGAGTTGGAACTTGTTGGATTCTAGTAGTATATGTATAACATGTTAGAAAACAAATGTCTCACTTCCATGAAGAGAATATGGATTCCTAAGAGGAGGGAAGGGTGGTTTTGGTTATTCTAGAGTAAAATCATATGTTATATTCATTTAGAATAGAAAAATAGCTACAATAGGCACATAGTGTTGTAGTGTCTTTATTCATTTTAGTAAAAGAATGGGTGATACAAATATTGTTATGCATGTTTGTTTTTATCTAATATAAATGTTGTTATGATATATAACTATTCAATGATCCTTAGCTTTTATTTATACATCAAGAATATTTTTGTATTCAAGCTTCTATGATTCATAATGAATTAAACACTTGTTGTTTCAAAACGTGTCGTGCAAAAATTCTCTCATGTGATTTCTACCAAAAGACTTTGTTTAATTCAACATATTATCAAAAGATTTGAGATATACCTATAGTAGAAGAATATAGATTACTGCAAATATTTAATTTTCATTAGTAAAAATGTTTGTATATTTTTCTCACTCTAACTAATTGAGAAAAAGAAGTTCAAAAAACTCAATGGACATGATAAGGGTTCGATTTTGTCTCCGAATTTCAATTTGACCACATGAGAGGAATAAGTAGTTGTGCCTTCAAAAAGAAAAAATATCATCAAGATAAACCCTTTGAGAAAACTAGTCTTGAGCTAACACTCTCTGCAATGAGGATCTAAAAAATGAATCACCATGATGCTTTTTAGTGCTCAATTATAATTATGTGCATCCTAAAAAGAAATGTTTATTTCGGCATTTACAGTATAGCACACCAAAAGACATGCATAGATACAAAAAATGAACAAAAAAGGTGCGAGGAGATTTACATGAAAAAGTGAATGAAAAGGTGCCATCACGAAAAGGCTAAGCTATTGAATTTTAGGACCTAAAAAATGAAATAAATAGAGAGAAAGAAAGAAAGTGAGTTACGAAAGGCTTACCACTCACAAGTTTGTGCTAGAGGATCATTTTGATGAACTTAGTGAGAAAATTTCTTGCCTCACATGCAAAATATAAAATCTTTGGGTCTCTCTTCTCCCAAATTATACAAAGTTAGCAAGAGAGAGACCTTTCCTTGTCTCAATATGTGTTGGTATTTAAATGACCCTTCAGTTTTAACATTTGAAATTGATGTATTTGACCACATTATTTTATTCACCTACCATTAATGCACTGTAGGTAGGACCTAACAAATGAAATAAAAAGAGAGAAAGGAAGAAGAAAGTCGATTACATTTACTACAAGAAAGGTTGGTCCCAGTTCTTGAATAACCCCATAATAAGCATAGAATTATAGATTTTTAGGATGAAATTCTTTTATTTGTGTTTGATAGATAAACTTGCATGCTTTATGGAAAACACATCAGGGCTCCTACAACTTCATTTGTCAAAGTATTTGATAAAGTCACTCAAGCATGGGATTCTAATCTATCAATTGATGCAGGAGCATGTGACTCAGAGGGAAAAATCTTTCAGCTTATTCCAAAAAATAAAATAAAAAAATCTACAGGCAAGGGAGTGGGGTCCTTTAGCCTGCAATTTCTATGTTTTTTTTAGCTAAAAAATAGGAACAGGGTAGAGAATAAAACATGATATCCTTTTCAGTTAAAAATAGCATAAAAGTAGAGGATAAAACACGCTATCTTTTCACAGATAGATAGGTTGTAAAAAGCCTTAAATTGCTATGTAAAAAGCCTGCTTTTGTAATAGATAAGGTCTGAGAAGACATATCCCTTATTAATGAATAAAAATAAATTGGCCGCCAAGATTGCTGGAGGGAGGTGGTCCCAGAAGTATCATTATGAAAATTCTTTAGCGTTTCTAGCAATGGTTTTCTGATAAAATGTTTGTATAATCTATTATCCTGTGAATTGATAACGTGGAGGCATTTTATTGTTTCTCACGTTAATCATATTTTACACTTTCAATTACGTGCCACAGGCTTTAAAATAGATTGGAAGTCAATATAGTTAGTTTACATGTAGTGGTATAGTTAACCATGTATAAGCATGGTGACGATTTTCTTTGTGTTATAAGAGGACAAACTGAGCTGCATTTCATTCACGACACTATGAATCTGAGCGCTGCAACATCATTTTTAATTACAAGCTGAGAAAAATAATGGCAACGGTGTAAATGAACCGTGGCTCCCCTGATGGTAGCAGGATATATATATTTTCCAAGTTATTGAAATGGGAAAACATGTATGGCAATTTTTTTAAACCATCTGAAGCATTAGAAAAGTGTGCCACATAGTTTGGATTCAATATAAGGCTCGCCTTACAAACCTCTACAGGTATCGGTCCAAGAAACGAAAGCAGTATTTAATTGTTGAATGATTAAAGGGAGGCTAATAGAACATACACGTTAGAAATAGTTGCCATAATTGATGACCCAGCGTCGGAGATTGGGGCTTGTAATTTGCGCCAACACATAGCAAGCCATTATATAGCCATCGCTGGTTAGATGGGACCAACTTGAGATTGTGGAAAAGCATTGGGCGTACCACTGTGTTATTTATTCCGGTAAATTCATAGTGTGAAAAGTATGGAATAGTGACTCGTGTGCTGATCCTTGAGATCACTGAACTAGATTTCTCTATGGATGAAGCCGTTCGAATCTTTGTGTAGTTTCAGCAGTCTGAGCAAACAACTAAGGCTTTGGTTGACCTTGATGGTCATTTTTTTCCGTTGGCAAGGTAGTCCATGCAAACTTCTATGATGAAGAGAAGTTTAACAGGAATGAATTGGCACCTGCACCGGGAGAGATACCTGGCTACCCTCAGTTTAACAAATAGTGAATGGTTGAAATCTCAAGATTTGCCTTGTTTGGCCTGATCATAGAAATTCATTGTAGATTATTGTGACATATACAATCAACCGAATTAGGGATTCAAAATAATAGATTCATTAAGCTATCAGTTCCATGACTGATACGCCGGAAGATGCTTCAAGGGGAATTGAGACTGATATTCATGAGATTGCCACTAATTGGGGATATTATTCTTGACGTCTGCACCCTCACCATCATTAGTGGTATCAGAGCCATCAACTGACATTGAATTGAATCTCAGGAGCAGGAGAAGGATGGATTTCAGAGTTGGAAGAGGACGAGGACGTGGTGGAAGAGGACGACCTGCTGTGAATGCTCAAATAATGGAAACAATAGAAGTGTTGTGACCTAGATTGGATTCGTTAACTTCAGACAGAAACGTAGATGATAGAGATGTCAGTGAGCCCGAAATTGAAGCTACAGAGGAGGAAGCTCTACAGGTTACTCCTGAGATGAGGTTCTTTTAGTCAGTGTTGAAATCCACAACCAGGCAATGGAACCAACTATTACCGGTATACGAAGGAGGACTGAATCCAGAAGAATTAATCGACTGAATTAATAGCATGGAGAAACTCTTGGATTATGAAGAAACAGAAGATGAGAAGAAAGTAAAGTTTTCTGTCACCAAATTAAAAGGCCATGCAGCGCTTTGGTGGGATGGTGTGCAAGCAGAAAGGAGGAGACTTGGTAAGCAGCCAATCAAGAATTGGAGCAGAATGGTAGCAAAGTTAAAAGGTAAGTTTTTGCCCAGTAATTATCAGCAAACATTGTTTAGGCAAATGCAAAATCTTAGACAGAGAGCTTTAACAGTGAAAGAATATACATAAGATTTCTATAAGGTGAGCATAAGAGTTGTAGAAGCCCAAGACATAGATGAGAAGGTGGCTAGATATATGAATGGCCTCAGGATGGACATTCAGGATCAGATAAGTCTGATGTCTCCTAAAATAGTAGAGGAAGCTTATCAGATAGCGCATAAAGCTGAGGAAAAACTCATGAGGAAGCAGTCTGTCAGAGAGAGAGGGACTTTCAGAGGAAAAGGAAGTCAAGATGGTAGTGGAAGATCTACAACACCTAAAGAAGGAGCTAGAAGTAGCTCAACCCAGCATGCACCCATAGGAGGTGATGCAAGAGGTAGAGGGAGTTTTTTTAGAGGAAGAGGAGGTAGAGAAATAAGATGTTACAGATGTAATAAGCTGGGACATAGAGCTTTTGAGTGTCTGGAGAATGCAGAAACAAAGCAGAGGAATGCAATTGTTGCTCCAGCTGAGGAAGAGGCACCAGTGGCAGCAACAATAGAAGAAGTAAATACACCAGAAAGATAAGAATCTCTGGTAGTTAATAAAGTTCTGGTTAAGCCAGCAAAGCAGATGGCTGAACCGCCACAAAGGAAGACTTTATTCAGGACAGTGTGCAAAGTCCAAGGGAAATGTTGCCAGATGATCATTGATAGTGCCAGCACTAATAATTTGGTTTCTACAGAAGTAGTGGAGAAATTGAAGCTGAAGACAATGAAGCATCCAACACCTTACAAGGTGTCATGGTTGAAAAAGGGACATCAACTGTTGGTAAGTGAACAGTGTGAAGTGGAATTTCAAGTGGCCAAGTACAAAGATAAAATTGCTTGTGATTTGATGACTATGGACGTGTGTCACATATTTCTTGGAAGACCTTGGCAATATGAAAAAGGAGCCATACATGACGGGAAAAGAAACACCTACAAGTTTGGAAAGGATGGTGTCAATCATACATTGTTGCCTTTGCAGGAAGAAGATGTACCGGGACAGAAGACTGATTCAAAAACTCTATTACTTGGAGGAAAGGAATACTTGAAGCAGATGATGAATGTACAGTTGAGACAGGAAGAACTCAGAGAAGCTGAGTTGGAAGAGGAGGTTTCCATTGGTGAAACAGAGGAGAATATCATTGATGATTTCTTGGGTTATTGGGTAAATCTAGATCAGTTGGATAATGTGAACTCTTGTGTTTGTATAGCTGACAATTGTGATGTGATTACAGATGTTGAGAAGGATGCGCAATCTTGTGAAGCTGTCACAAACATGGAAAAGAATCTTTCAGGAGATAAGTACTTTGAAGAAGAAAGCAACAATGCTTTTGCTATTACAACACAGGAAGTTGTTGTGAATGAAGAAAATGATCAGCTTGAGGAGCTGGTATATGAACCAATAGTTGAAACTGTTGAAACTTCTAGTTTTAAAACTAACAAGTTCTGTATGAATGCAGGGATGATACATGATGATGATCAATTTGTTATAAATGTTGATAATGAAAAATTGTTTTTATTAAGTGATGGATAGATAACTGAGTTTATTGCAGCAGTTGAGAATCAGAATTATGTTCTGATAACAGATGATGAGATGGTAACAATAGGAAGCTTGGCTTGTGAAAGTATTGAAGATTTCACAGAAAGTTTCTCAAAGGAGATGGCAGGTTTATGGTATGAGTTAAGTGTTCTAGAGAAGAGACTAGAAGTAGAGAAGATAACTATTCATAATATAAAGACAAAGATGAATAAAAATAAAGAGGTTCATTTTTATGAACAAGAATACAGAGGCATTCTTAGAGAAGATGATGTTGAGGATAGACTGAGTGATAATTTCAAGAATGATTGGGATCAGTATACTGAAATACAGGCAATGGGAAGTAAGGCACTCAGGCCTTATGAATTTTATTTTAACAAGTGTTTTGTGAATGCAGGTATTGGTGCAGAACATTTGACTCAGTTGAGTAGTCAAATGAAGAGAGAATAAGTTTTATGTTCCAAAAGACAAGAGGGTATGGATGATCAGGTGGCAGTCAAAACAGAAACAAACATAGAAGCAAGAAGTCAGCGAGTGACAATACAAACTGAGCAAGCCGTCTTAGCTCAGCAGGCAGCAAGAAATCAGCAGCTTGGAGATTTATTGGACAAGGAAATTGAATTAATCAGAAGAATCATGTCGAAAGTGTCTCAAAGGAAGACATCAGCAAGGATGAGAAGTAGCAGAAGCAGCAACAAAATGAAGACAGGGACAGATTGTGAAAGTGCAGCTAGTGGAGCAAGACAACATAAAATAAGGAGACCTGGAGAAAAGTAGCAAGCAACAACAGATGATGACTTGTAGAACAAAGTGTGGGATCCAGGCGGACAAATATTTAAAAAGCATGATCAAGAGATCATGATCATTTTCTACCTTGGGAGTCTGATGCAAGAGCATGTGACCTAGAGGGAAAAATCTTCCAGCTTATTCCAAAAAATAAAAATAAAAAATCTATAGGCAAGGGAGTGGGGTCCTTTAGCCTGCAATTTCTATGTCTTTTTTAGTTAAAAAATAGGAACATGGTAGAGAATAAAACATGCTGTCTTTTTCAGTTAAAAATAGCATAAAAGTAGAGGATAAAACATGTTATCTTTTCACAGATAAATAGGTTGTAAAAAGCCTTAAATTGCTATGTAAAAAGTCTTCTTTTGTAATAGATAAGGTCTGAGAAGACCTATCCCTTATTAATGAATAAAAATAAATTGGTCGCCAAGCTTGCTAGAGGGAGGCGGTGCCGGAAGTATGATTATGAAAATTCTCCGGCATTTCTAGCAATGGTTTTCTGATAAAAGGTTTGTATAATCTATTATCCTATGAATTGATAGCGTGGAGGCATTTTACTGTTTCTCACGTTAATCATATTTTACACTTTCAATTATGTGCCACAGGCTTTAATATGGATTCAAAGTCGCTATAGTTAGTTTGCATGTAGTGGTATAGTTAACTGTGTATAAGCATGGCGACGGTTTACTTTGTGTTATAATAGGACAAACTCAGCTGCATTTCATTCACGACACTATAAATCTGAGCACGAGAGCACCAATTTTAATTATATGCTGAGAATAATAATGGTGACGGTGTAAATGAACCGCGGCTCCCCTGATGGTAGCAGGATATATATATTTTCCAAATTACTGAAATGGGAAAACATGTATGGAATTTTTTTTTAAACCATCCGAAGCATTAGAAAAGTGTGCCACGCAGTTTGGATTCAACACAGTTTGGATTCAATATAAGGCTCACCTTACAAACCTCTACAGGTATCAGTCCAATGAAAGCAGTATTTAATTGTTGAATGATTAAAGGGAAGCTAATAGAACATACACTCTAGAAATAGTTGCCAGAATTGATGACCTAGCATCAGAGATTGGGGCTTGCAAATTGTGCCAACACATAGCAAACCATTATATGGCCATCGCTGGTTAGATGGGACCAACTTGAGATTGTGGAAAAGCATTGGGCGTACCACTGTGTTATTTATTCCGGTAAATTCAGAGTGTGCAAAGTATGGAACAGTGACTCGTGTGCTGATCCTTGAGATCACTGAACCAGATTTCTCTGTGGATGAAGCCGTTCAAATCTTTGTGCAGTTTCAGCAATCTGAGCAAACAACTAAGGCTTTGGTTGACCTTGATGGTCGTTTTTTTTTCGTTGGCAGGGTAGTCCATGCAACCTTCTATGATGAGGAGAAGTTTAACAAGAATGAATTGGCACGTCCACCAGGAGAGATACCTGGCTACCCTCAAATTAACAAATATTGAATGGTTGAAATCTCAAGATTTGCCTCGTTTGGCCTGATCAAAGAATTTCGCTGTAGATTAATGTGACATATACAATCAACCAAATTAAGGCTTCAAAATAATAGATTCATGAAGCTATCAGTTTCATGACTGATACGGTTGAAGACGCTTCAAGGGGAATTGAGATTGATATTCAAGAGATTGCCACTAAATTGGGGAGATTATTCCTAACGTCTGCACCCTCACCATCATCAACCCTCCTTCTATATGTAACCCATGAATTTTCTGAACATGGTGAATTCTAGAGAGAAAAGAACTCATTAATAGAGGTCATGAATTCTTATTCTAGATTGTGGTCATGTCTAGAAAGAGTGAGCTTGCTAGGAGTACTACAGAGAATGAAGTGGTTACTAATATTCTCTATAATTACTTTTCAAGATCCGGGCACACAAAGTTGTTCTTCTTTTCACAACTTGTAACAAGAAATGAAAAACTCCTCATATACACAATTTTAAGGTGATAATATTTGAGTGATTATGGCAAGGAATTCTAATTCTGTGCCCCATGGTTGATTAGTGATAAGTGCATTTTTCATTATGCCATAATCTCTACTTTGGGAAGTGCTGGATTATAGTAGTAGTATATATATATATCATTTTATGAGTTGGGACATGTTGGATTAGAGTAGTATATATATAACATTTCAAAAAACAATTTTCTGGATTCCATGAAGAGAGTATGGATTTCTAATTAGCATGAACCTTTCCTTTGGGTAATGTGGAGTTGTTTAAAGTATCATACTCATTAAAGATAGAAAATTATTTACAATAGGCACATAGTGTTGTAGTTTATATATTCAATTTTGTCAAAGAATGGGAGATACAAATATTATTATACATATTTATCTCTTATAATTGTTGTTATGATATATAACTATTCAGTGATATGAGCCTTTTTCGATACATTGAGCATATTCTAAAAATATCCGAGATATACATATAGCGAGAAGAATAAAGATTAATGCAATTATCTAATTCTCATTTCTGACAATATTTGCCTATTTTTCTCAAGAATCCCAATGTTACTTTCCAACTAATTGAAAAAATCAATCTCACAAAACTCAATGCAAATGATAAGGTTCTGAGGCTTCAAATATTGCCTCCGAATGATAATTCTTGCACGTGAGAAACATGGGTTTAGTCTTGAACCCTGAATTTCACCTCACAAAAATCAAGACTTATTTCACACAAAAAACCTTACTATGTGTAATAGGGTAATTTATGCTATATTAAGAGTGCATTATAATTTATTGGCACAAAAGTGTTTATATTTGTTGGACAATGGAGACCCAATATAACAAAGCTCTCAAATTAAAAATATAAATCTCAAAGCCAAAGATTCATGAAGGAGGCTTACGAGTGACCACGTCCTTGCATAAAAAAAATCAGTGTCACTACAATAATTGACATGATAAGATGTACATTAGAAGAGAATGGTGTGAAACCAGATCTCTCTGACCTTCACTGCATATGATAGGATGTTTTACCCTTTCCAGATTACAAGTGATTTCGCATCACACAAACTTCCTTGACCACAACTGTTGCATATTCTTTTGGACTGTAGGAAACATACATATTAGATCAAGAAGACTTGGTACCTTCATCATCAATACCAAGGCCTTCTCTAATGTCAATGATCTTCATATTGGCACCCAATTTAACCAACTCACAGTATATATATGTGGGTTCACTCACACCATCATTAACAAGTTCAACCGATGGGATCTCAGATCCAATATGGACATGAAGAAGCTTGAGACAATCTAACATCTCCAATTTCTGCAGTTTCGGAAAGATGCCTATTATTTCAAAATTCGTCAGCCCAAATTTGCCCTTCTCACCAGATTTGGTGCCAAAATGGCCACCATGTTTGGTCCTCGTTTCGTGGAGTGAATCCTCACACCATCATTAAGAACTTCAACCCATGGGATCTGAAGCAAAATATGGAAATGAAGAAGCTGGAGAAAATTCATCATCCTCAATTTCTGCAATTTCAAAAGGATGCCTACTATTTCCAAATTAGTCAGCGCAAATTTGCCCTTCTCCCCAATTTTTTTGCCAAAATGACAACCATGTTTGGTCCTCTTTTGGTGGAGTCAATCCTATTAGTAGAATATGGATTCTATTAGTATATGTATAACATGTTAAAAAGCAAGTGCATGGATTCCATGAAATAATATGGTTTCCTAAGAGGAATGAACCTTGATTTTGGCTAATGTGGTGTATGTTGAGTCCTCAAATAGAAAATTTACTACAATAGTACCTAGGTGGTTAATTTAACAAACTTCTAGCCGAGTGTAACAAACTTCCAACAATGAACTTCCAGTGTAAGCAATTTCCAACCCAGCACTCTCCACTGCCTATAATGATCCAATGACATTTTTTTTAAATTGCCTAACAAGTTGGATCAATGGTGCGAGAGAAGGCACAATGACACAAAGGGGTGTTCTTCGTGTAGGAAAACTCCTTACTACTAATAAAATTAGAATATAAAATTATTTTAGTGAATTAAATATATTAAATTGATTAAAGGAAAATGTTGATTTAGTCTTTACTTCAAGATCAAGTAATTAAGATAAAATTTAGATTAATGTCTAATTAATTGTTGGTGAAAGCATAAGGCTTTAAACTTAGGTTATGTAAAAATATAAAATTGTCTTCAAATGGTTTCATAATCATTATGAGTAAGAATTTTATCCAAGTAGGTAGAATAATAACATGTCTACCTAACTAAACACAATTGACTAGTTGCCATATATGTCTATCTATGAAATATTTTACTTTAAGATGATAATAAAATATTTGTCATTACAATTTCAAATGTCATATTTGAAATCTATAATAAAAAAGGAAGAAATTACACATATAGCCAATATTAAAATGTTTTAATTATTAATTTTTTAAATTTTCAACTAATATATAGAAAGAGAAAGTGCAAAAGAAATATTCTAATTAAATTAAAAGTTGAAATATTTTATTTATGGTATTCTAATTATACTAGACATTGGAATATTTTATTTATGATACATATTTAAATATATTTTCATAATAGGAGACTAGAAAATTTGTCTCTCTAACTATTAAGAATTGTTTTACTTTATATGAGTGTATTAATATTGAAATACTATATATATAATCCACATTGTAATATTTTTTTTTAAATGTTAGATGCAAACCCAATATTAAAAATGCACGGAATTACATTCAAAACTTTTAACAAATAATACAATATATAAAAAATTTACATGTAATACAATATATAAATAAAATAATTTCAAAATAAACCAATAAACATCTATAACATGATATTTTAAGGGTAAATTAAATACTTAACTTAACCTAAAAATATCATGTTATATAAACAAGTGTTATATGAAGTGAGTTATGATTTTTTGAGATTATACGGAGGGATAATATAGAGGGATCAAGTGACTAAATCTCTTGAGGTGCAAATTGTCTTTCATGTTTTGAAATATAAAAGAAGTTTACACCTTAAGAGATTTCATCCCTCTAAGCCCTTGTTGGATCATTGGTTAAGATGAATCTATACTAACAATATTTTAAAATAATGTTAGAATTTCGTTAATTTAAAATAAAAAAAAAACTTAATAATATTTGGTAAGTGTTTTGATACTTATTATAGATTAATGTATACTTTTATCAATTATTTAATTTTTAGAACTACTTTAATTATCTACTTTTTATAACTACTTTAATGCTAAATATATATTAAAATTTTATTGATAACTATTACTAAATTTTAATATAAACATATATATAAATATTATAAACATGTTGAGGTCCTCCTTTCTCTTAACAACATCCTTCAAAGAATTAGTAGTCAAATCATTGCAAGAAGGTGGATCCCTTGTCTCACAAACCACTGGATCTCATAGACCAATTTGGTGTATGGCTTCGCCTTAACCTTAAAATTAGATAATAGTAATAATAATAATAATATCAACCATCAATATCAAATTATTTACTCCATTATTTAGAAGAAAAAACATAATAAAATCCCATAAAAAATGGTCATATAATTATAATAATAACATGAATATTATAATTATATATTTTACATAAAAAGCCCTCTTATACCCTAAAAGCAAGTGTTTTTAGGAAATAAATAAAATATGCCCAAAGCTAATATAATATTATTCATTGAATTTTTATTTTCCCTTGAGTGTGGTATCTTATTCTCTTCTTTCCCTCCAAAAAAAACCTTTTTTTTTTCTCCGTAAAGACTAAATCTATTAAGTGAAATATAGTACAAATAGGAAGAGCCAAAAAACCCGCAGACCGGAAATGATGGATTCATCAACCTCGGTCCCGGAGGAAAGATACAAACACAGAGCTATAGAAAGAGCAAGAGACCGACAGACCGGAAATGATGGAGTCATCAACCTCGGTCTCGGAGGAAAGAAACAATCTCAGAGCTACAACAGAAGATTCGAGAGCAAAGACTGACTATCAGGCTATTACCCCAGCGGGACAGTAACTGCACCACAATGTTTTTTCCCTTTCTTTTTGTTAACTTTTGTCCAGCCATCATGGGGAGAATGGGCTAGGACAACTTGAAGACTGGAGTTCTCTATCTCCGGGGACTCCTTCTCTGATTCAGAGGATGAAGTCTCATGGGGACGTTTCTGGGAGGTAGCTGTGACATGGGTGTGCCCCATATTGTCCAGGGCCGGATCCATCGGCTGAGGCGTCTGATCTGGTTCTGATTCGCTTTCCTCCTTTTCCATACTTGGGGAGCTGGAGCTTCCAGCAGGCGGCGGTGGACAGGGAGCCCAACGCTTGGGCTTGGAATGAGCGAAGAGGTCATTTTTCGTTCTTGCTGACAGCGATGGGCAGGAGTTATGCAGGTGCCCTGTTAGGTGACAATGGCGGCATCAGAAGGCAGTGTTTTCGTACTCTATATACTGGGTCCAGACAAAGTCCTTGATCTTGAGATTGATGTATTCTGGCAATCCCTTGCTTAAATCAAGCTCCACACAAACTCTGGCGTATGTATAAAGCCCTTGCCGTTGTCTCTCATAGTCTCCCTTTAGAAAGCAACCCAAGGCATTGCCTATTTGCCTATATACTTCTGTGTGCCACAGGTGAACTGGGAGATTTGGGAGTCTGATCCATACAGGGGCTTTAGTGATGACTGCTGAAGCTGGGTCAAAGTCTGGAAACCATGGAGTTAGGAAGAGGCCAGCTGAACCCATGAACCAAGGGCCTTCGTCTAGGGCGTTGTAGCAGTGCTCGAGGTCATCTAACAGCACTATAAAATAACCCTTTGCACAGAAATAAACCTTGCACCGGTCAGTCCAGTTGTCCTTGATCCAGTTATAAAGATCCTGAGAGCGCGGCTAGAGCCCATTGAATCTGCAGAGGATGGCCCTTTCAGTGAATTTTTGGGAGTCGTCTGCAAGATCAGGGTAGGAGACCTCAACAGAGGGAACTTCCTCCAATTTGTCAACCAAAAAAGGCTTGGGTTTGGGAGGTTCCGGGGTTGCTGGCATCTCAGGGCGGACTGCAGCTTTGTAGGAGTTTGTAGGAGTAGAAGAGGATTGCCCTGCAACTCCTCCTCTCAAACGAAAGGAGAACACTAGAGAGCTATTGCTCTTTATGCCGTAAGAAGAGAGAGGAAGGGAATCTTCGAGCTGTTTACCTTGATAGATAAGTCTCTGAAGGGCTGAGGGGATCCCAAGCCTATGCTCCAGATTAGCTTTGAGATTCTGTAGCAGATCTGTTGGATTTACCCATTGCATGACGGTTTTGCCAGAGATCTGTGCTATTTGAATCTGAAAGGGGGCAGAGGAATCATTAGAAGATTCCTGGAGCAGCTTGGGGCCAAAGTCTTTTGAGTCTTCTGCCTCTTGACGCAGGGGGTTCCGCAGGTGAGAGGAAATCTTCTGCCTGAGATGTACTTTGCCTCCACGCGGATCTGCCTTGAGGGGATCTGTGGATCCTTTGTAAAAACGCTGCGTCAGGGTGAAAGAGGACCAGATCTGCGCAGTTGAGAGCAGAGCAATCCTTGAATATCGACCCTGTGCTCGGATATGGACTAGATCACAGGGATCTGAGCCAAAACTGCAATGATTCTTTTGCATGTCAGATACTGTGCGCCCTCTTTTCAGTCGCTGCCTAATCCTTCCGATCTGTTGCGTGGGAGCTATATAATCCTGGATCTTGTTCCAAACGGTTAGATCCGGCCAAGATCTACAATGTTCGCCTCTCAGATCTAGTAGATCCGACCCAGATCTGCCAAGAATGGGCCTTACGATTTTAAGGTGGGTCAGATCTGCAACTCTCAGCCCTCCAGCCTTGCATGCAGAAATCGTGAGTTTGAATAGACCCACAAGGTAAGCCTCAGCGGCCTCCTGCAAAGCTAAAACGGCATGACTCTGGAAACGCAGATCCATCTTGAAATCCTGCGTAATTTCTCGAACCAATCTTTGGAAAGGCAACTTTCAGATAAGAAGCTCAGTACTTTTCTGGTATTTTCGAATTTCACTAAGAGCAATAGTACCAGGACGATATCTATGTGGCTTCTTCACACCACCGGTGGCCGGGGCAGACTTGCGAGCAGCCTTGTTGGCGAGCTGCTTCCTGGGAGCCTTTCCTCCCGAGGACTTACCAGCTGTCTGCTTGGTACGAGCCATAGAGCCAAACTCGATAAAATCTCAACCAGTTGGTTCCACTTCTACCAGTCGAGGATGTCTCAAAAAAAAAAAAAAAAAAACCTTTTAATAGATATAATATATATATTTATTTAGTGTAAATGATATACCCCAGAACAGTTTATTATAGTAATTGTCATTTATTTTCATGTATTATTTTATATAACTCTATAACATTATACTAATAGGTATGTATGTATATCATGGTTAAAGCATTGAGTTATTTAATATGTATTTATTTTCATATATTTATAGTAGTAGATATACAGGTATATTATGGTTAAAACATAATATTGAGTTATGTGTATTTAAAAGTTATTAATTATATATGGTACAATGAAATAATACAGAGATAAATCTGAATGACCATACACACAACGCAGTGTTAAATCTGAATGTTCAATTACACAGCGCAGTGATAAATCTGAAAATTCATTCACACCGAACAATGTTAAAATGCCGATAGGTCCGAAATTTCAAAGTGCATCCAAAAGGAGCAGTATTAAAATGCCGGTGGGTCCGATATGTGAAAGGTCATCCACAAATTTGAAAATGCCATTAGGTCGAAAATTTGAAGCGCATAGTGGAAGATCCGGTGAACGTCCATCAAAAGAGAATTCTACAAACCCTAATTCGAAGGCTTCTAGGCATACTGTTTCCCGAACAAAAGCAATAGATGTTGAAGGAAGGCTTTGGTCCAAAATCCCTCAGCCGCCCAACTCAAAGCAACAATTTAATTCATGCTATCCAATTTTACCATTTGACTCAGTTACTGCTGTGGATGATGATGAGCCCGACTTGGATCTTTTCAAAGGTCAGCGCTATGACCCTGCGTTGTCAGAGTTGAATTTGCAGCCTCCGGAACAGTTACGTGAAAGAAAAAAGCAGTTGTCTATAATAGGATTTTTTGAAAGACTTTTCAGAGGGTTTTGGGTTTTTCTAGTCAAAATCCTGTAGCAATTTATTGGAATCTCAAGTTTGATGGCTAGTTTATGGCTAGTTTATGCACTCAATGCGTCTAGGGGTTTTTCAAGGTGCTAAATCTAAATATAGACTTAAAAAATCATTTTAACTGCCACAAATCAAGATTTAACCTCAATTTTGTGTCTCCATCCAGGTACAAAATCAAGAGGCAAGAGGCAATACTTGTTCTTCATCCATCTGATGCCACTACAGATATGTCATGTGAAAATTTGGGTGTGAAATGGGAGAAAAGTCCGACAGATGACAAATGTTTCACTCCTTCAAAGGAGAGTATTTGCTCAAACAGTATATTGTCCAGTGCTACTTCTTTTGTACGTCTAAATGAGTGTTTAAGTAGCTACGTATGACTGGGATAAAAGCTCACCGTATTCTTCTGTTTTGAAACAAGATTTGAAAGGGACTGAGGCGGAGCTTGGAGAGTTCAACCGAAATTGATTAAGCTTTGATTTTTTGAGTGAAGCCAATAAAGTTGGTGACCATATCCTTTCTTGCTCAGCTCAGTCAGTAGTATTGCATTGTAAATCTTGTAGTTACCGTCATGTCAAACTTGCTCCTGCATGTCTAGACCACCACGATGAGACCAGGTTCCATTGCACAATGGAAGATTCTCTGATGCAGTTGGAGGATGAAATGGGCCGTCTGATGAGCTGGAAAACAACAACGGGAAACAGGATCCTCCGTACTAGCCTCTTAATCCCGAATCATATTGGCCTATTGAAGGATTCTGCGGAAATTAGGGTTTCCTTCTCGAAGCTAAATGTAAATTCAATAGCACCCCATGGGAGTACAAATGTGCAACGGAGGGCTTTGTATAAAAGAAAATATGGTGAATTTTTATTTATAATATATATGAAACAGTAAATACGTATGCAGGCCAAGGAAATGATGGGAAGAGGTATTCCTCCTAATCATCGATCATTATATATTTATATGTAATGTAATCCTTATATTTAAATGACATAATTATATACTTATATCTCATGCACATATAATATAAATTAGTTTTTGAAATATAGATCATAAAATTGTGAATAAATTTATTGAATTAAATATTAGAGAATATAATATTATATTATTAAATTAAGTATATTGAATTGATTGACAAAAAATGTTGGTTTCATTTTGATTAGTGTAAACAATAATGATATTCGGTTAGCGCAGTAATTAGTTTTCTAATTTGTAGATAGTGAAATCCTCCTTCTCAAGCTCTTAATAAATATTTAAGTAGTTTAATCATATAGTTCACAATTTTTTTCCTTTTGAACATAACCTAGAATGGAACTTTTTCTTTACCTCTAATGTGTCTCACACAAATTGTATGTAGATATTCAAAGAGAATTTTGTATGTTGTCATGTAGTTCTCCAAATTGTTAAAGTTATTAAAGCCCTATGAGCTTTTCTCACATTCCAATGCACTAGGTTGAAGAAACATAAAACACTTGAACTTCATGGTCATATAAAAGAAAAATAGAAAAATATTAAAGAAAATAAAAAGTAATATGGTTTCAATTATATTTAATAATTTTATACATAATTAAAGTTATTATTAGGTGCCAATTTTAGAGTAATATTAATTAATACTATGTATAATTATAATTAGTATACAAGAATATTCAATGATATTGTGCATAATTATAAGTATTTTCATTTTTATAAATTTAAAATGAGAAAATTTGGAATGAAATTAGGAGTTGTATATAAAATTGTTTATGTAAAATATTATGAATGCCTTCACTTCAATTTCAAATATGTTTTGATAATAATGTAAATAAGTTATGTTTGATAATGTTTCAATTATATTATTTCAAAAAATTAAATGCTTTCATTTAAAGTTGAAATATATTTTGTTAACAATGTTAAGTGATGTTTCAATTAGATACTCTTTATCATGGTTGTATATGCTTTTAAAAGTTTTAATGAATTTATAAGTTTTTAGAAAATGAAATATATTTTGCTAACAATGTTAGAAAGTTTCTTTGGGTATTGTTTCAATTAGATCCTCTTTATGAGGGTTGAATATGCTTTCACAAGTTTTAAAAATGGTTTTTTCTAGATTCTTTTCTCAATTTTGCTCATAATTTGGGAGAAATTTTTAAGAATTATAAATTTAACTTGTTTAATGTGCAAAGTTTGAGTGTCTATTTTGTTTTTTCATAGTGTTGAATTTATTTACTCCTTTAAAGTAAGAAGCCACAATTTTTCTCAAAATTGTTTACCATTCCAAGAAAAAAAAATAATTAAGGTAAACCCTCTTAAAAAATTAGTCTTGAATTAACACTCTCAGCAACTTGTAATGATGATCTAGAAAATGAATCACCACCACTATTCTTGGTTATTGGGTCTCAAATATAATTAGGTGTATCTTGAGAAGCAATGTTATTTTGGCCATTTTATAGTCTAGACAACCAAAAGACATGCATAGAGGAAAAAATGAATGAAAAAGGTGTTAGTAGATTTAGAGGAAAGAATTAACTAAAATGGTGTTAGTAGATTTACACGAAAAAATGAACTAAAAAGGTGTCACCAACAAAACTCTGAGCTATTGAATTCCAAGAAGTAAAGAATGAAATAAATAACCAGAAATCAAGAAAGTTGGTTATCTCCTGAAGTGAGCAGGTTATGCTAGACAATCATATTGATGAATTTGGTGAGAAAATATCTTGCCTTTAGGAGCCTCTCTTCTCCCAAATTACAAAAAATTTACTGAGGAGAGACCTTTCCTGGTCTCAATATTGTTGGCCTTTAAATGACCTTTAGGTTTTAACCTTATGTGATTCATGTAATGTCATTCATGTATTTGAATGCTTCCAGTCAAACTTCCCTCATTATTTTATTCACGTACCATTCTTTTGGGCATCTTTGTGTAACTATAAAATAAATGAGAAAAATATTATGTTTGATAGTTTATTCAAATAAGTTAAGAATTTGTGTTTTTGTTTGTTGGCTCAAAAATTGGTGTTAAGAATGTAGGTATTTGTTTTCTGGCTCAAAAATCAGTTTCGCAAGCATAGAATTTACACAAACCTTACAATTGATTGAAGAATTTTTCTCTTTTGTACAAGATTTCATAGTAGGATCAATATAAAACTAAAGTAGATACAATTATGGTAGGGGGAAGGGGATTAATTGATGTAAGAAGGAGTATAAAATGTCGGTAAGGGTGTTATTGAGGGAATGGTAGAAAAAATCATATAGATTTATAGGGATTGCAGAATATTGTTAATGAAATAAAAAATAACTGTGCTTTTTGAGCAAGAAAATCTCATCACTTTTAAGTTAAATGAAGTTGGCTTAGAGAGAAAATAAGAAAATGAATAACCATTATTAAATGTCTAATGCAATTCCCCATAAAAAGAAGCTACCAATTGAAATGTTTAGCAAACAAGAGGAAGCATAACCATTAAGCCACATAAAAGTGCTTTCTTAAAGTGCAACAATTGATATAGTACTAAGACATAGCGATTTCGATAATTGCACAATTTTTTTTAAGCAAAATAGTGCAAGACACGAAATAGTCCAAGGAAGAAATGCTCCTCCAAGTTCTTGAAGAGCCCTATAAGAAGGATGAAGCAATAGATATTTAGGATGAATTTCTTATCTTTCTATTGGATAGTTCAACTTGAATGGTTTTTGGAAAGCATGGGCTTATAATCTAATCAACTTTCCTTCTATATGTAACTCATGGTTTCTCTAAACATGGAAAAATATAAAAGGAAAAGAACTCATCAGTATAGTGCATGAATTAGTATGCTAGATGTTGGTGTCTAGAAATAGTGAGATCCCTAGGGGTACTGTATAGAACGAAGGGGGGTGTTGATATTCTCTACAATTTTTTTCAAGCTCTACGCATACAAAGGGGTTCTCTTGACACCTTGTAATAAGAAATGAAAAAGTCTTATGTAGAAATGCGAATGTGATAAAATTTCAATGACTATGGAAAGGAATTCTAATTATGCACCCTTCGTTAATCTGTGATAAATGCATTTTTCAATATTCCACAATCTCTTCTTCACGATTGGTGTTAGCTCTAGTTTCAGTGGGGAATCATGACATTGATAGAGTGAATCCTCTTAGCAAAATCCCTTCGGATATGTATATATGTTGGCACTTGTTGGATTCTAGTAGTATATGTATAACATGTTAGAAAACAAGTATTTCTCTTTCATGAAGAGAATATGGATTCCTAAGAGTAGGGAAGGGTGATTTTCGTTACTCTGGAGTAAAATCATATCCTATATTCATTTAGAATAGAAAAGTAGCTATAATAGGCACATAGTGTTGTAGAGTCTCTATTCATTTTAGTAAAATAATGGGTGATACAAATATTGTTATGCATATTTTTTATCTCATATAAATGTTGTTATGATATATAAGTATTCAATGATCCTTAGATTTTATTTATAAATCAACCATATTTTTGTATTCATGCTTCTATGATCCATAATGAATTAAACACTTGTTGTTTCGAAACGTGTCGTGTAAAATTTCTCTCATGTGATTTCTACTGAAATTCTCTGTTTAATTCAACATATTATCAAAAGATTTGAGATATAACTATTGTAGAAGAATATAGATTACTACAAATATCTAATTTTCATTAGTAAAACTTTTTGTATATTTTTCTCAGTCCAACTAATTAAGAAAAATAAGTTGAAAAAACTCAATGGACATGATAAGGTTCAGATTTTGTATTAGAATGTAAATTTGAACACATAAGAGGGATAAGTAGTTGTGCCTTCAAAAAGAAAAAATATAATTAATATAAAACCCTCTGAAAAAATTACTATTGACCTAACACTCTCTGCAATGAGGATCTAAAAATTGAATCACCACCACGGTTCTTAGTTCTCAAATATAATTATGTGGATCCTAAGAAGAAATGTTTATTTCCTCATTTACAATCTAGCACACCAAAAGACATGAATAGATACGAAAAATGGACCAAAATAGGTGTGAGGATATTTACATGAAAAAATGAATGAAAAAGGTGTCATCACCAAAAGGCTAAGCTATTGAATTTTAGGCTTACCACTAACAAGGTTGTGCTAGAGGATCATTTTGATGAACTTAATGAGAAAATTTCTTGCCTCACATGCCAAATATAAACTCTTTGGGCCTCTCTTCTCCCAAATTGCACAAAGTTAGCGAGAGAGAGACCTTTCCTTGTCTCAACATGTGTTGGTATTTAAATGACCCTTCAGTTTTAACATTTGTGATTGTGCATTTTCCCACATTATTTTATTCACCTACCATTAATGCACACTAGGTAGGTCCTAACAAATGAACTAAATAGAGAGAAAGGAAGAAGAAAGTTGATTACATTTAGTGCAGGAAAGGTTGGTTCGAGTTCTTGAATAGCCCTATAATAAGGATAAAATTATACATTTTTAGGATGAAATTAGTTTGTTTGTGTTTGATAGATCAACTTACATGGTGTTTGGAAAACACATCAGGGATCCTACAACTTCCTTTGTTAAAGTATTTGATGAAGTCACTCAAGCATGGGTTTCTAATCTAATCAACCCTCCTTATATATGTAACCCATGAATTGTATGAACATGGTGAACTCTAGAGAGAAAAGAACTCATTAATATAGGTCATGAATTCTTATTCTAGATGGTGGTCATGTCTAGAAAGAGTGAGCTTTCTAGGAGTACCACAGACAATGAAGTGGGTACTAATATTCTCTATAATTATTTTTCAAGATTTAGGCATAGAAACTTGTTCTTCTTTTGACAACTTGTAACAAGAAATGAAAAACTCCTCATGTACACAATTTTGAAGGTGATAAAATTTGAGTGATTATGGCAAGGAATTCTAATTTTGCACCCCATGGTTGATTAGTGATAAGTGTACTTTTCATTATGCCACAATCTTTGCTTTGGGAAGTGCTGGATTAGAGTAGTATATATATATAACATTTTAAAAAAGAAGTTTCTGGATTCCATGAGGAGAGTATGGATTTCTACTTGGCATGAACCTTGATTTTGGCTAATGTGCAATAAGTTAAAGTATCATAATCATTAAAGGTAGAAAATTATTTACAATAGGGTTTTTATTCATTTTTGTCAAAGAATGGGAGATACAAATATTATTATACATATTTATCTCATATAAATTTTGTTATGACATATAACTATTTAGTGATCTGAGCCTTTTTTGATACATTGAGCATATTCTAAGAATATCTGAGATATACCTATAGCGAGAAGAATAAAAATTAATCCAATTATCCAATTCTCATTTGTAAAAATGTTTGTCTATTTTTCTCAAGATTCCGAATGTTACTTTCCAACTAATTGAACAAATCAAGCTCACAAAAATCAATGCAAATGATAAGGTTCTGAGGCTTCAAATATTACCTCTGAATGATAATTCCTACATGTAAGAAACATGGGTTTTGTCTTGAGCCCTGAACTTAACCTCACAAAAATCAAGATTTCTTTCACCTCAAAAAGCCTTACTATATGTAATAATATAATTTATGTTATATTAAGAGTGCATTATAATTATTGGTTTGTTAGTGTAGAGGGGAAAAACGCTTTTTTGCTGGACCTAACCCTAGCAGAGCTCTGCAACTGGCTGCCAATGCGCAGTCCTGCTCCTTGCTCACGGGCCGCACACAGTGTTCACTGCAGAATCGATTCCGGTAACGTTAACAGAGTCTGACTGCTCAGAGCAATATGTCCTCCCAAACGGGAGGGGGGGGGCACCCAGCCTTCCCCTCCTACGCGCTCCTTTACCCCTGCTGACGGCGCACTCGAAAAGACACAGGCCTCCGCGAATCTGTTCTCTGAGTCGACACAGAACACTGAACAGCCACAAGATCCAGATCAGACAGTACAGACTGATGAAGAAATGCCAGAGCAACCTAACACGACACAGACAAGGACAAGATCTACAACATGCATCCCCAAAGCGCCAGAGAGAATTCGAGTGGAGCTGCCAAGCCAACGAATCAATGGCGAGATACAATATATGTCAGATCATGCACTCATAGGAAAATTTTTAGGCTTCTGGCCTACAGAAAAAGCCATGTACGGGTGGATCGCCTCCAAATGGAAGCCTAAAGGGCATGTCTCGGTGCTCATGGGCCCTAAAGGCTTCTTCACGGTTATCTTCACCTGCTTAGAAGATAAAACCAGAGTATTTGAAGGAGGCCCCTATTTCTTCAATTCAGCGGGTCTCTTCCTGAGGAATTGGAAACCCAGATTCAATCCAGACACGGAAGACCTAAGTCAGGTGCCGGTATGGATCCGCATGTACTCTCTACCCATGGAATACTGGAAAGAAGAAACTCTACAAGATATCGGCAACAGCATTGGAACCTTCCTCAAGACTGCTGAGGAGACAAAGAGACGAGGATCCGCTTCCTATGCCAGGATCTGCGTCCAGCTGCAACTCAAAAAGACCCTTGCGGAATCGGTAAGCCTCTATCACGATGACTATGAATGGACTCAACCTCTTGACTATGAACACATTCCTTTCCGCTGTAGAAAATGCCATCAACATGGGCACTTGTTTAGGGAATGTCCTCTGAATGTCCAAAGCCAGCCCATAGCTAAGGATCCTGTTCAAGATACCGATGGATTTGTTAAAATTCCCCAGCGTCGAAGACATGCTAAAAAAACGAATGCTACCCCCTCCTCTCCAAAACCCCAGAAAGATCCCTCCTCCAGCCATTCGAAGCCTGACACCTCGAACAGATTCCAGATCCTCACTCCTAAGGACCACACTGATCCTCAGATCAATCAAAGCTCTTCCGCCCCTCCGCCCCCCATGCATGAGGCCACAGTACTTCAAAACCCACCACACCTATCTGCCTCAGAGATAATAGGAGCTCCTCTAAAGTCAAAACAAAAAACGCCGATGGCAGAAAAAGATCCACAGATCTCAGATATGGAACTAGACGCTGCTCTCGCTCTCAGCCTACATGAAGAAGCAATGGCAGATCAAATGAATGTTCCCATCAACATGGAGGAAGACATGGAAACTGTAAGTCTGGATGGGTTGGACATCCTCAAATTGGAGGAAGCATGCAAGAAGAAAGCCTACACCAACATACACCCTGGGGATATAGACAGATTGGAGGTAGTACTAAACAAAGCTCAGCACAAAAAATGCCTAGGAGTTCAGGCAGGTAGCCCCTGGGATGGAAGGAAAATCTTAAAAGAAACTAAGAAAAGGGGACGCAAAACAGAGTTGCAGCGAACCATCATCTTAGGTGAACAATTAATGGAATCAGGAAGATTCCCGAAATTAACCAGGTTCTATAAGGCCCAACCGCATAGTTCCTCATGAAGCTCATCTCCTGGAATATGAGAGGGCTCAACAGCTCTGCAAAACACAGAATGTTAAGAAGCATGATACAGTCTGAAAAACCAGCAATAATATTTCTTCAAGAAACTAAGAGTTCCATCACAGCCATAGAGCAGCTCTTTAGTAAGACTTGGAGTGGAAGTCAATCCATCTCTATTGATGCAATGGGGGCATCAGGTGGACTTTCTATAGCCTGGAATCCGCAGATCCTTCATTTGCAAGACTTCCAGGCAACCCGGCATTTCATTCAGGCCACTGTTCATCTCATTGGTACAGATATTCATGGCCATCTTACCAATACTTACTTTCCTCAAGACACACAGCTCAAAATAAAAGCACTGGAGGCGCTAACAAAACTGAACTCTTCCAGGCAATACCCACTATGGATCAGTGGGGGCGATTTTAACATCATCACGCACCTGGCAGAAAAAACAGGAGGGCGCAGGAAACTAGAGGACGACAGCACCAGCTTCAGGGAATACATCAGCACAAATTCTCTCATCGATGTGCAAACTTCTAATGGGACCTTCACCTGGACGAACAAACGTAAAGGAATACACCATATTGCCTCTCGTCTTGATCGATTCCTCCTCTCAGACTGCGCCATTCACTTGGGGGGCGATTTTCAAGCCTCCATTCTGCCTCAAGAGGGATCGGATCACTGGCCCATCATGCTGCAATGGACCAGACCCGGGAAACCAAGCAATAGACCTTTTCGCTACGAGGCTTTCTGGTCCAGTCACCCAAACTTCAAGGAAACAGTCCATACAGCTTGGAAAACCTTCGCCCCTCCTGCAGGGGCAAAAATGTACATATTTCAGCAAAAACTAAGGCACCTTAAGCAAGTGCTGAAGGCCTGGAACAAAAATCACTTTGGAAATATCACAGAGTCTAGAAAAAATTTAGAACAGGACATGAAAGCTCTCCAACAAATCATCATCACAGAAGGGCGAACAGAAGAACTAGCCCAACAAGAGCACAACCTTTGGACAGCCCTAGAGGCAAGAAGATCGCAAGAGGAGATACTTTGGCGTCAAAAGTCCAGAGTAAAATGGCTCAAGGAAGGGGAAAAAAACACCAAATTCTTCCATCGCACTACTATCCAGAGAAGAATGACTAATAATATTGCCTTCATCAACAACAGTCAGGGGGAGAAACTTGAAAGGCATGAAGACATGGAAACAGAGCTAAGAGACCACTTCCAAGATATTCTCAAAGAGCCAATAAGAAGCAGGACGGAGGCCATCTCACAGATTACAAGGCATATTCCCAAACTCATTACAGAAGATCACAACAAAAGCCTTCTACAACCGGTCTCCAAGCAAGAGGTAGAGGATGCGATGGCGCAGCTCAAGGACGGTAAGGCTCCTGGTCCAGATGGATTCACAGCTAATTTTTTTCATGAATTTTGGGATCTAATAAGTAGCGAAATCTGGGATCTGGTAGAGGAATCACGAACCATGCACTGGCTCCTCCCCTCCTTGAATTCCACATTCATTGCGCTTGTTCCCAAAGGGGAGGAAGCTCATACGCCAGACAAATTCCGTCCCATTGCCCTATGCAATGTCATTTACAAGCTCATATCCAAAGTCATCGCCAATAGACTCAAACCCCTCCTGCCTCTTCTAATTCTTCCAGAGCAGACTGGTTATGTCGAAGGTCGCCAAATCATGGACGGTATCATACTTTCCAATGAGGTTATTCACTCCTTGAAGGTTCTCAGAAAGCCAGGTATGATCATGAAGCTTGATCTTTCAAAAGCTTTTGATAAACTCAGTTGGGAATATATTCAGCATATGCTTATTGCCTTTGGCTTTTGTCCCACCTGGACTCGCTGGATAATGAACCTCATCTCCTCGCCTAGCTTCTCCATCCTTCTCAATGGCTCTCCCTCAAAACCTTTCCGCCCCTCGAGAGGTATCAGGCAAGGGGATCCCCTCTCCCCCTTCCTTTTTGTCCTAATGGCGGAAGGTCTAAGTCGCCTCATCCATCATGCTGTCGCCTCTAAAACCATCAAAGGTATTGCTCTCCATGGTCTACCTCCTTCCTCGCATCAACAATTTGTTGATGACACGATGCTGTTTGGACACCCCTCCTCAGCTGAAGCCAAATCATTCAAAGCTCTTCTTGATCTCTTCTCAGACGCCTCAGGCACATCCATAAACGCCTCTAAATCTCAACTCTTCTTCTTCAATACGCCTCCTGCAACTCAGCGAAACATAAATCGCATTCTCGGCTTCTCCACGGCAGTGCTACCTTCCAAATATCTTGGTGCCCCTCTTATGCTCTCAGCTCTCAATCAATCTTCATGGAAATTGCTCCTGGACAAGCTTGAAGCAAAACTATCTTCATGGACGTTCAGGACTCTCAATATTGCTAGTCGCTTGATCCTAATAAAATCGGTGCTTCAAACTATGCCTCTTTATCTCTTCTCCATTCTTGCAGCTCCGAAATGGGTCCTGAAAGGTATTCGTAATCTACAAAGAAACTTTCTCTGGGGATCATCGGGTCTAAATAAAAAATGGGCCTTAGTAAAATGGTCAGAGGTGTGCCAGCAAAAGTCAAAGGGAGGACTGGGACTCAGGGACCCATTCCACAGCAACAACACTATGGGCGCCAAGATATGGTGGAGCTGGCTGGTTAAACCACACATACCATGGGCGAAGCTCTGGCAAGCCAAATATGCCTCGGGAAGTAACTGGGCTGATCTAATACGATTCAACCCTAGCAGCTCAGGATCACTGATATGGAATGCTGCTAGCCTACAAAGCTCTTTCATTCAAGAAAACAGCTTTTGGGACGTTGGAGCAGGGGACTCTGCGCGGTTCTGGCATGACTCATGGCAGCAACTCCCACCGCTTGCTACGATCTTTCCAAAACCGCTCTGGCAAAATTACATGCAGCGCAACAACCTGGAAAGCATCACCCAATTTTGGATACCCACTGAAGGCACAGATTTTCAACTATGGAAGCCAGCGCATACCTGGCAGGAGGACTGGCAGGGAGAATCTCATGAGGATATTGAGCAGGAACTAAAACAGCGGAAGATCAAAAAGTCAGACAAACAGGATAGATTACGGTGGGGTCACACAATCAAAGGGGTCTTCACAACTAAGGAGGCTTATAATATCAGATACGCTCCAAACACCAATGACAAAGATCAGTTATGGAGCAACATCTGGCAATTGCCCATATGGCCCAAGGTCTCCACTTTCCTATGGCTCCTGAGCAAAAATCGAATTCTGACATGGGATAATCTGCAACGCAGAGGTTTCACAGGGCCCTCTCAATGCCCAAACTGTTCACTTCACTCTGAAACCATCCTTCATCTAATGGAATATTGTCCCCTTGCCAGATTTCTTTGGGATAACATTGAAAGATGTACACAAAGATCAGGCAACTGCCATGCAGACATTGCTAATCTCCTACGAACCTGGCCCAAAACGCCTTATCAAAGCCCCCTTCTGAACACTCTATGGACCCTAATCCCTGGCTTTCTATATTGGACCATCTGGAAGGAAAGAAACAATAGAGTTTTCAATAGTAAGAGTCGCCCCCCAGACATCCTCTGGACTCTATTCAAGCAAAATATTCAAGAAACCCTTATGCTCCGGACCTGGCAGGACTCAGATTGGCCGTCTTCCCCCCTCGAGATAAATGTATGGAAGTCATGGGATATTCATGTCTCCCATCTTTCACCAAAAGCATCTCAGACATCTCGCAAGACTGTCTCCCCCTCTCATTGGTCCCCCCCGACCCTGAATACCTTCAAGCTAAATTTCGATGGAGCAGCAAAGGGGAATCCGGGACCAGCAGGATTTGGAGGAGTAATTCGCAATGACAAAGGGGACATTCAGCATATCTTCTTTGGCTCGATTGGGCACGACACCAACAATGCAGCTGAATTGGAAGGACTTTGGACAGGTATAGGCATTGCAGATCAACACGGTTATTATCCGCTAACTATCGAGGGAGATTCCCAGATTCTGATCAACGCCGCCATAAGAATTCAATCTGGAACTCCTGCTACCAAAGTTTCCTCCAGTTGGCGACTGCTTAGAAGACTAGAATCCCTGGAAGTGACGCTCAAGGGCACTAACAGTATCTCCTTCCAGCATGTAAAGAGAGAAGCCAACAAAGTTGCTGATCGCTTAGCCAATCAAGGAGTTGATCTGAATGGCCCCCCCTTCTCAGGTAAGCTCAATGAATCAACAAATCACCATCTTCAGAACGATTGCCTGTCTTTGGCAACTCAGGACCTCTTACTCCCGGATGCGGGTGTTAGGTAAGCTTTTAAGGGCGAGGACGGTCGCATTAACTGCCAAGTGGCCGCCGCCGCGTGACATCTGGACCGAAGGCTCTCGTAGCCGTCCGGCCAACGTTAATTACCGGCCCTCCTACACTGCAACAGGCATATATGACTGTGGTTCTGGTTCGATGTGCCGAGAGGTTTATTGTGCCGATGGGAGAAGCTCTGGTTCTGAGCAACCAGACTTCATCCTGAGCGACCTTGATGATTTCTGGTGTGGCCTGGTGGTTTTGAGGGGCAAGGGGAGTCAGTACGCCCATAACGCAGCCTTCCTGAGTGCTTTGGCTCCTGGTAATGTTCGCAAGGTCTTTCGAATTTGCTCCACCTGGTTAATTGGTCGGGCCTGGCTTGTTTTCTGTCTGGGCGCCATTCTCTTGACGGCCCGAGCTCGGTCTTGGAAGAATTGTTGTGATTGTTCTATCGCGCAGCCTCCCCAGTGTAGCATTGACAGCGGCGAGCGGGAAACATGGCGAGAGATCGACAGAGGGGCGCCTGCAGGAGGGGGGGTTCGAGAGCCAGGTCTGTGGCCGATGGACCTCAATCCTCTGACTCCTCAGAAGGCTCCCGCCCGCCACGGCAACGAGGAAGAGGGCGCGGCAGAGGGCGGTCCATGGCTTGTCCGTTCGGGGGTCATTCTGCCACTCGTTTCAGGCACTCCTACATTCTGGACAACGCAGTCTACTTCCTCTCGGTGCGCATTGAAAAATGCGAGCACCACGATTGGCCGGGCGACCCAGCAGCTCCAATTCCACCTTCGTTCACAAGGGAACCGCAATCTCAGCCTGTGGAGGCCGAGAGTGAAATGGCGCGACACGCTGCTGGCCCAAGTGGTGGAGGCTCAGAACTTCAGCATTCAGACTCCAGAACTTCTGAATTCTCAGGCTGCCCGGTGGTGGAGGAACCTGATGGCCACTTCATCCCGCCATCAGTGGAGGCGGCACCCAGCCCTTACACCTGAGCATGCCGCGTGGACGTCCAGAGGTCATTGGTATAAGTCAGTTTTTGTACACGTCAGTTTTTTGTCTGGGTCAATCATGTATCTTTCTGTGATGGCTTGTAAGTCTGTAATAGTGATGTTAAATTTGCATATGAACAGAGTCTGTAAATCTTCCTCTGCGATAGCAGGGCGAGGATGGGATAAACTTTAGATGTTTTGAACACTTTTTTAGCGATAGTCTGAAGGCCACGGATAGCTCACTGAGCACCGGCTCAGACTCAATGTCTCTCTGTCCAGATTGCCGACCCACGGTGGCAAATGTAGCTCAAATGTAATGCCGGCACTGTAACCTTTTTGTACCATAATAGAATTAGTTATATTTACAAAAAAAAAAGAGTGCATTATAATTTATTGATCCATAAGTGTTTATATTTGTTGGACAATGGAGACCAAATATAACAAAGCTCTCAAATTAGAAATATAAATCTCAAAGCCCAAGATTCATGAAGGAGCCTTGCTAGTGAGCACGTCCTCGCATTATTTTGATGAAATTGTTGAGAAATTTACACTTTCGTCCATAAATAGAACAAAATCAGTGTCAAAAAAATAATTCACACGCTAAGATGTACATGAGAAGAGAATGGTGTGAAACCAGATCTCTCCAACTTTCACTACTTATGATGGGATGTCTTACCCTATTCGGATTATATGTGATTGCATGACACACAAACTTCCTTCACCAAAACCATTTCATATTCTTCTAGACTGAATGAAACATACATATCAAAGCAAGAAGACTTGGTACCTTCATAATCAATACGAAGCCCTTCTCTAATGTCAATGATCTTCATATTGGCACCCAATTTAACCTGTCAGGCTAGGCAGTAACTCCATAAGGCTAAAACGATTCATATGTTCTATTCCATCAGGTAGGTATTCATTATATACATGAGGGAGAGACTGTTCAGTTTGTCTCCCGATGACTGTTCATATTTCCTATTTATCTATTTACATAAATTCACCCAATCACAAGGATTAGGGGTTAACATTCCCCCCTTAATCTGAAGGGATGTTGGTGAGTCCAAGCATCATTTTGAATCATTCAAGCTTTTCTCTTCCAACAGCTTTGGTGAAGATTTCAACAATTTGCTCATTTGTGGAACAATGATGGAGATGGATTGTTTTGGCCTCAACATGATGACGAATCAAATGATATTTAGTATTGATGTGCTTTGTTCGATCATGGAACTTTGGGTTCTTGGCCAACTTTATTGCAGAGTTGTTGTCAATCATGAGTGGAGTTGATTTTACTTGTCAATCCTCATCCACACAATTGCTTTTGTTGCTTCAGTTGCTGCCACGTATTCTGCTTCTGTTGTGGAATTTGCTGGAACTGATTTTTTGCGTGATGTCTAGGAAACAGCTCCTGATCCAAGACTCATAGCATATCCTGAAGTTGATACCCCAGTTTCTTTGTCTCCATCAAAGTCTAAATCAGAGTATCGAATCAAGCTGAAGTCGTCAACCTGTGTATACTTGATTCCAAAGTCTTGAGTTCCCTTCAAGTACCTTAGAACTCTTTTTGCAGTAGACCAATGTCCCTCACAAGGCTTTTGCATAAACCTAGAGAGGATTCCAATAACAAATGAAATGTCTGGTCTGGTAGTAGTTAGGTAGTTGAGACTTCCTACAAGCTGTCTATACTTTGTTTCATCCTCAAATTCTTTTCCTTCAATAGATGTGAGCTTTAAGTTTGTTCCATTGGAGTAGTAAGAGGATTGCACTCTGTCATGCCAAACCTATTCCACAAATCTCCAATGTATTTCTTTTGAGAAAGAAATATGGACATTGGATGTTGGTTTACTTCAATGCCAAGATAGTAATGAACATAGCCCAAATCAGTCATTTCAAAACTTTTCACAAATTCCTTCTTTATGGATGCAATGTAGCTTTCACTGTTCCTTGTCATCAAAAGATCATATGCATATATCGCACGATATACAACTGTTTTGAAAACTTTCTTGACAGATAAGGTTGCATCATCAAGATCAAAATGTTTGAAATTGAGTTTCAGAAGATGCTTAGTTAGTTTTTCATATGAAGCTCGCGATGCTTGTTTGAGGCCATACAAGGACTTCGAAAGCTTGCATGCTTTATGTTCATGTCCTTTCACAACAAATCCTTCAAGCTGGGACATAAAAACATTCTATTTTAGATCTCCATTCAAGAAAGCAATTTTTACATCCATTTGATGGAGTTTCAAATCATTTTGAGCTCCTAGTGCAAAAAGTGTCAGGATGGTAGCCCATTTTGCTCTGGGGGAAAAAGTATCCTCATAATCGACCCTTCCTTCTGTGTAAAACCTTTTGCCACAAGCCTAGCTTTGTGCTTGTCAAGTGAGCGATCAGCTTTATACTTGTTCTTGTATAACCACTTGCAACCAATTGGTTTGGTTCCTAATGGAGGATCAACCAGCTTCCAAGTGTCGCTATTTATGAGGGCATCATACTCCTTTTTTATTGCTTCATTGCATTCATCATGAGAAGCATATTCTTTGAAGGAAGTTGGTTCAAAATATGTAGACAAGTTCAATTCACAATCATAAGAAACATCCATATCAACACGTGAATTACAGTCACCTACATCACCTCCATTTTGTCGTTTTGAATTTTGAGTTCCTATCTTTCCAACCTCATCAGGATGAACACTTTCAACTGTCTTTGTCAGCCACTTTGGAGGACCTTTCTTATATGGTCCAGGCTGCTCCGTTGGTTGAGTTGGGACTGAATCAAGATTGAGTCTCCCAATTCTATCAATTACATCACTTAAAGCATCATCCGATGTTGGAGTTTCATGTGGGGGAGTGTGCTCTTTAGAAGAAGATTCCACATGTTGATATAGTATAGGAATCCCCCCTTCAATATGTGGAATCTGATTATCAAATTCTTGAAATGATTTTGCTTTTGCGAATCTATCTAAGCAATCAAGTTGCCGCTCAACAACATTTTCAGTTTTGGATGATTAAACAAAAATTACATCTCTAGATATAAAAAACTTTTTAGTTACTTCATCATACAGACGATATGCTTTGGAGGTGTTTGAATATCCCACAAAGATACACTTACGACTTCTAGCACCGAGTTTGTTTCTATGTACCTTTGGTATCAAGGCATAACAGGTGGAACCAAAGACCCTGAGATGCTTTACCGAAGGAACATGTGCATACCACCTTTCATATGGAGTCTTGTTTCACATTAGATGGACATTTATTCTTTATATATGCAGCACATAGAATAACATTAGCCCAAAACATTATCTTTACATTTTTGAAGAAGAGCTTGGATCATACCATATTTAAGATTTTCCTATTCATTCTTTTAGCTACACCATTCTGCTGGGGATTATAAGGCACACTTGTTTGATGTTTGATCCCATGTTGGCCAAGATAGTTTTCAAATTCATTTGATGTGTATTATTTGCCATTATTAGTGAAAATAAACCCAATATGAGATTGTGCATCATTTTCAATCCATTTATGAAAATTCTTGAATGTTTGAAAAGCATCAGATTTGTTCTTCAATAAATAAACCCAACACATTCTGCTTTAGTCATCAATAAATGCCATGATATATTTATTTCCACTTGCAGAAGGAATAGGCATTGGACCACATAAATCTGAATGAATGATTTCAAGTTTTCTATGTGTTCTTGAATGTGAATCATGAAAATACTATTTGTTATGGTTTCCTAGAATGCAAGCATCACATTGCTTAAGTTTCCTAGGAATTGTAGGCAAACCAACAACACCATTTTTCTTCAATAAGACTAGACTATCATAGTTCAAATGTCCAAATCTAGCATGCCATAATAAACTTGATGGAAGTTTACCTTCTTCATGATGAGAATTGTATGAGAAATGTTGTGCATGAGCAAAGGTTCCTTGCAGCTTGAGACGCCTTTCTTCTTCTATTCCCCTCATGACAAGTGAGTGGTCAGCTTCTTTTCTTACCTCAAGCTTGTCATAAAACATATGAATGGAGTGACCTTGTTGGCAGATGTGGACCAGGGACAACAAGTTTTTCTTCAGCTATGGGAGATGTAGAACATGATGCAGAAGAAAGTCTCGAAGACCAGGAAGTTTAAACTTGATTGTGCCAAGCCATGATGACTTGATTTTTTATTGGTCAGCGAAGTATACTACTCCATCAACATTGTTAGTGAAATCTTCAAAAAGCTCTTTTTTATGAGTCATGTGGCAGGTTGCTCCTGAATCAAGCAACCAATCATTTTTCCAAGAAGCAAGTGAAGCATTAAATAAATCTTCATTTACTCCAATGTTACATTGTGCCACAACATAGTGAGCCGATTCAGGTGCTTTACCTTTGTCTGTATCATTAGTTTTACCTTTTTTTTTGTTTCTTTACTACTGAATTTTGTCCCATGGTAGCTTACATGTAGAGGCATCATGTGATCCATTTCTCTTGCAGCGTATGCAGTGTAGATCTGCATTTTCTCCTTCAGAGTGGCTGCCCCCCCTTCCTCTAAAATTTCTTCCTCTTCCTTTTCAACCACCTCTTCCTCTGGAAGAATCTTGAGCAAGATTATTCTCTTTATGTATAGTATACACAACTTTTTTGGAAGATATAAAACCATTCTATTTTTCAACAAACTTCTCCATCATAAAATTTGAATTGAGCCCAAAAATAATTACAATATTCGTAACAAAACAGTAATAGTAGTTTTCTATGCCTTTACAAAATGTAATCAACTGCAAGCTCTCAATATTCTTATATAATGCAATATATATTGTATTCCTTATAACATATCCCACAATATTCATATACCAAGCACGGTCATCGAGTTAATGCACTAGAACAACAATGTTCTTGTACAACAGTATTCTTGGACAACAGGTAACACACTACACCTTTATGCAATATATTTCCCTCACCTCATTGTTTATGCGAGAACCAAATGAAAGGCTCATCAATGGAATAAGATGACAACCCACAAAGGAACTGATCATATGAATAGAGGAAATAACGCATACGTGAAAACTCATACTCGCCCTGTTCATTTGTATGTCAAACAAATAAATCTACATAAAGCACAACACTGGATGTGATATCTTTTGCTATATCCTTTGCGACATCGGTGGCAATCTCGGTGGCCATTCTATGATTTACAAATGAATTTCACAAAAAATTATGTGAAGATGAGAAAAACTATGAAATCGGGGCGACACAAATGCATATTGTGAGCGAGGGAAGGTAGTGGATTGGGCGAGTTGATGGTGAGAGTATATATAGAGGATGAAGTTCTGAGGCTTGTTGCAAAGGTAAGACTAACTACTATTACAAATGAGGTCGCGTGGTCTATGTAGAAGATGAAGGGCTAAGGGAATGGACGGCATGTCGCTGGAACCAATACGATCATGTTCAAACTGCGTATCGCTGCATTGTTGATCTCAACTCATTAGTCCTATGAGCTTGGCAAGCATCTAAAAATTTTGATAAGGTTTTGAAGGTCGAGGTTATTCCAAGAGACAATAAAGTCTAAGCAGCGTAATAATTCAACGCATGGTTATATGCCAAAATGAACTTTAGACCAGCGTTTCTTAAAAAACAGGAGCAACATACAAATTTAGAATACCAGCGTTACTTACAAAACAGGAGTAGCGCACAAATTCATAATACTAGCATTTCTTACAAAATAGGAGCAGCGTATAAATTCATAATACCAGCATTTCTTTAATAGGAGCAGTGAACAAATCAACAGTTCAATGCAGCATGCCAATATTCCACCGAAACTTCTTCAGACGATATTCTAGCTCTGAGGTCGTCCCTCTTTCAATGCTTTCTGAATTTAGACAGGAAGAAGAGTGGATACACTGCACAATAGACAGAGAGGACAAAGAGGATAGGGAGCACAATAGACAGTGGACAGAGAGATCAGTAGGCAGACTCCAGAGGGGCAGAGGACAGAGAGGAGTAGGCAGAAGGGAGTTACAACTATTTTGGGAACTTGGCTCTGATACCATGTCATACGAGGTAGTAACTCCATAAGCCAAAAATGATTCGTATGTTCTATTCCATAAGGTAGGTCTTCATTATATACATGAGGGAGAGACTATTCAGTTCGTTTCCCGATGACTGTTCATATTTCCTATTTATCTATTTACATAAATTCACCCAATCACAAGGATTAGGTGTCAACATAACCAACTCACAGTATATATATACGCGGGTTCACTCACACCATCATTAAGAACTTCAACCCATGGGATCTGAGACCCAATATGGAAATGAAGAAGCTCGAGACAATCCAGCATCCCCAATTTCTGCTATTTCAGAAAGATGCCTATTATTTCCAAATTTGTCAGCACAAATTCGCCCTTCTGACTAGATTTGGCGCCAAAATGGCCACCATGTTTGGTCCTCTTTTGGTGGAGTGAATCCTCACGCAATCACTAAGAAATTCAACCCATGGGATCTTAAACCCAATAAGGAAATGAAGAAGCTTGAGAAAATCCAACATCTCCAATTTCTGCAATTTTGGAAAGATGACTACTATTTCCAAATTCATCAGCCCAAATTCACCCCTCTCCATACATTTGGTGCCAAAAATGACCACCATGTTTGGTCCTATTTTGGTGGAGTGAATACTATTAGTAAAATACAGATTCTAGTAGTATATGTATAACATGTTAAAAAGCAACAATCCATGAAATAATATGGATTCCTAAGAGGCATGAACCTTAATTTTGGCTAATGTGGTGTAAGTTGAGGCGTATGGTTACTTGAATGAACTTCCAACTGAGTGTAACAAACTTCCAACAATGAACTTCTAGTGTAACCGACTTCCAACCCAATGTTCTTCACCACCTATAATGATCCAATCAGATTTTTTTTTTTTAATTCTCTAATAAATTGGATCAATGGTGCAGGAGAAGACACAATGATACAAAGGGGAGTTCTTCGTGGAGGAAAACTCCTTACTACCTAATAAAATTATAATATTAAATTATTTTATTGAATTAAATATATTAAATTGATTAAAGGAAAATGTTGATTTAGTCTTTATTTCAAGATGAAGTAATTAAGGTAAAATTTAGATTAATGTCTAATTAATTGATGGTGAAAGCATAAGGCTTTAAACTTAGGTTATGTGAAAATATAAAATTGTCTTCAAATGGTTTCATAATCATTATGAGTAAGAATTTTATCCGAGTAGGTACAATAATAACATCTCTTCCTAACTAAATACAATTTACCAATTGCCATATATGTCTATCTATGAAATATTTTACTTTAAGATGATAATAAAATATTTGTCAATACAATTTTAAATGTCATATTTGAAATCTATAATAAAAAAGGAAGAAATTACACATATAGGCAATATTAAAATGTTTTAACTATTAATTTTTTAAATTTTCAATTAATATATAGAAAGAGAAAGCGCAAAAGAAATATTCTAATTAAATTAAAAATTGAAATATTTTATTTACGATATTCTAATTAAATTAGACATTGGAATATTTTATTTATGATACATATTTAAATATATTTTCATAATACGAGAGTATAAAATTTGTCTCTCTAACTATTAAGAATTGTTTCACATTATATGAGTGTATTAATATCAAAATAATATATATGTAATCCACATTGTAATATTTTTTTTAAATGTTAAATGCAAGCCCATATTAAAAATGCATGGAATTACACTTTATCTATTTATAAAATAAGATTATTTTGTTTCCAATTATTTTCTTTAGTTTATATTTTAAAATGAACATTAGAATGTTTTAAAATTTTATGATTTCGAATAACATTCAAAACTTTTAACAAGTAATATAATATATAAACAAATTTACGTGTCAATAATTCATTTAAATAAAATAATTTAAAAAATTAGCCAATAAACATTTTTAACATGATATTTTTAGGTTAAATTAAATATTTTAAATTGTATTTAACTTAGCCTAAAAATATAGTGTTATATAAACAAGTGTTATATGAACAAGTGTTATATGAAGTGAATTGTGATTTTTTGAGATTATACAGAGGGATCATGTCATTAAATCTCTAGAGCTACAAACCATCTTTTAAGTTTTGAAATGTAAAAGAAGTTTACACCTCAAGAGCTTTCATCCCTCTAGGCACTTGTTGGATCATTGGTTAAGATGAATCAATAGTAATAATATTTTAAAATAAAATAAGAATTTTGTTAATTTAAGAGAAAAAAAAATCTTAATAATATTTGGTAAGCGTTTTGATACTTATTATAGATGAATGTATACTTTTGTCAATTATTTAATTTTTAGAACTACTTTAATTATTTATTCCTTATAACTAGTTTAATGTTACATATATATTAAAATTTTATTAATAATTATAACTAAATTTTAATATAAACAAATATATAAATATTATAAACATGTTGAGGTCATTCTTTCTCTTAACAACGTCCTTCATAAAATTAGTAGTCAAATCGTTGCAAGAAGGTGGATCCCTCGTCTCACAAACAATGGGATCTCATACACCAATTTGGTGTATGGCCTCGCCTTAACCTTAAAATTAGGTAATAATAATAATAATTATATCAACCATAAATATCAAATTATTTACTCCATTATTTGAAAGAAGAAAACATAATAAAATCCCATAAAAAATGGTCATATAATTATAAGAATAACATGAATATTATAACTATATATTTTACATAGTGAGCCCTCTTATACCCAAGTCAAACATAAAAGCAAGTGTTCCTAGGAAATAAATAAAATATACCCCGAAATTTTTTGACATTGCTAATATAATATTATTCATTGCATTTCTTTTTTCACCGAGTGTCGTATCTTATTGTCATTTTTTTCCTAAAAAAACCTTTTAATAGATATAATATTAATATATTTATTTTCATGTATTACTTTATATAACCTGATAACATTTGTTATAGTAATACGTTATAGTAAGATGTATTTATTTTCATGTATCATTTTATATAACTCTATAACATTATTGGAATAGGTATATATGTATATCATGGTTAAAATATTGAGTTATTTAATATAACCCTACAACATTTGTTTATAGTAATATGTATTGATTTTCATGTATCATTTTATGTAGCTCTATAACATTATAGTAATAGGTATATATGTATATTATCATTGAAACACAATATTGAGTTATGTGTATTTAAAAATTATTAATTATATATGGTACAATGAAATAATATAGAGATAAATAATAGGATTTTGAAAATAATACCATCAGTTTTCCATGAGGGAGACACTATCTTATACAAATGTGTCTTTCTATTAACTTAATTACAAATATTTTTGCTTGGAAAGAACAAAATATTATTTTTATATTGCCTTCCTTTTTAAAGTTTCCTAACTAATTTTCCTGAGAAAAAGAAAATACATATTTTAGAGGCATCAAATACATTTTTTCTATGTTTCCTTCCTCATTATGAGTGGCCTCAGAAGGGGTGCCCTTTCTTGGTTTCCCAATTCCTTCGTGTTTAGAGTTGGAAGCATCCCTCTTTCCACCATAAAATGAGAAGAGTTGTGCTACAATGTCTATGTAGTCATCCATTTTACCTGTAGTGATCTGTGTTATTTCTGAGCTACAAGATATGATAAGCATGTCTACTAGCGAGATGTCCTCATCTTGGAAATAATAATTACATCCATTAGTGAGGGAAGTTAAAAATCAAGAATATTACAATGAATGATTCTCGAGGGAAGGGTGGTTCAAAGAGCTTCAGATTGTTAACATTAATCACATAATGTATGCCTAGCTCAGAAGGGAAGTCTAATTAATATGCATTTTATGCAATGTATTCTAGAATAGTATATGGACCATATCTTAGAGGATGCAAATTATGGTGTTTGGCTTTGAAGAATTTCTTTTCCAAAAAGTGTTATACTTGATATCCTGGTTGAAATGACAAGGGTGTGATGTTTTATGTAGCTATGTTTTGCATGATCCTAAGCAACCTATAAAACATTAGTTACCTGAGCATGCTACTAAGATATGGAGTGTATAAAACAGAATGATAAATTTTTTCTTGATTTTGATGTGCAAAACCACAAGGGGTGATAGTCAATTGCACCTTAGAGGCTACACTTGGGTGAAACCCAATACAAACTTCAAAAGAATAGAACCCACTAGAGGAGTGTGTGTCCCTATTTTCATCACTTTGAACAATGTGCAAATAGGAACCACATTGTTCATTCTTGGAAAAATAGTTCTGAAGGGACTGAACGAGAGTATGATTGACAACCTCATTTTTGTCATCTATTTGCACGTTAAAGGAAATAAAGAAATTAAGTTTTCAACCCAGCATAAGCCAGAGAGTATGCCAAAAGATACCAAGGAAACAATAATATTAAAGAAGAAATAATGCCACCTGTTAATCCAAAGTGTGGAAAAATATGATAGAAGAAGAGATCCATGACCTAAGTAGGAGAGTTAATCTTATGACATAGAAGAATGATAGCAACTTGGAAAAACAATAGACCACTACCCAAAGAGCATCATGTATATGCAAAGTACTTGGAAGACCACTAAAAATGGTTTCCGTAATCTAAATGTAACTTTAGTTTTCCGTGGAGATCACGTAGGGTTTATTTTGAGGCTCAATGGCTGTAAAACATTCATAGGTAACTGTAAAGTTTTTCTTCCTTAATGGGTGATCCCGTTGCACTTGTCCACCTTGAACTTCCTATTATGATTTTGTGAGGAATAATTGTAGATGACAATGTATCTATAGAGCTTACAAACCCTATTTTTATCCTTCAACAAATTTTGTTTTAATTTTAAGAAGCAATTTCATTAAGTGCAAAAATGGAAAATTTGCATGAGGATTCTTATAAGAAATTAATTTCTTGGTTTCGGTTCATTCACTTCATTTTAACCATTCATGGTATAATAACATAGCATTGTTGTTATAAAATTATCAGTTGTGATACTTGGTTAGATGTAATTATTCTGTTCGTACAACATTGTTGGATTTCACTATAACTAGTTGTATTTTTACTTGATGGATTACACAAAATTTGGGAATGTATTTTCATTTAAAAATATAATCTTATGTAGTTCTTGTTGTCTTTTGGTCTTACTAGGTAGATGACCTGGTAACATGGATATATTTAATTATACAATATTAGGTTGTATAATTACATTCATGAAAAAAGTATTGTTGATAAATCAAGTTCAAACATAATGTTTCTTATATACTTAAATGCCAATCTAAGCTCTACCCTTTAGAAAATTATTTTGCAATGCGATATTTATAAATGTTTTAGGATGGGCCTTCTGAGGTCTACCTTATTCGTGTAGGTTTTAACTGCAAGACCCATAACTACCCCTGCTACTTATCCCATTCAATTGGCCAAGGACCAATCTAGTCCACTATGACTTATCTGTAAATGTTTTCTTATTTCCTTGTCAACTAAATAAATAATTCCTTCTATTAATATCATTTGTGTTTTCCAATGGATAAGTGGGGCCTAGTTCAACACGTGGATGTACTTCTCACCCAACTACAAATTAAAAATATACATATATAGTATGTTTTGTATTTTAATTTCCATCAATTACATAAGATTAACCCATTCTAAATATTTCTTGTTTGTATTGCTAACTAAATAATGCTTCACATCATAATAATCTTGTTCACGCATTCCTTCATATCCCAATTTATTTTTCATAGACATCCGATCACGTGCAGGTTATTTTATGAAAATATTAAACTATTTCCTTACAATCCTCTATAATGAGTGAATTTTATCATGCATAGCAATATTTTAGACTGGAATCATGCTTCTGCAACTAATACTCTTAAAACATCAGGTTGAGATTTTAACGTTTTTTAGTTGGGGCTGTCAATGAAATTCAGAAAGAATAAGACCACTCATCCCAACCATTGAGAATGGAAATTATGTCCAATTCTCCCCAGTGTGAGTTCCATTTCCAGAGCAGTTGTACGTCTAAATGTCTCGCATGGCTAGTAGACGTTTAATAAACATCCTACCATGTTCATTTATTTTGCATCATTGTTTCGCTATATTTTTAATGATTTCAAGCTATCACTTCATTTTGGGCAATGGCCTAGGCTCTCGGCCTCAAAAGGTGGCTTAAATCTTGTCTCTAACGGTAAGCGTGTGAGAGCAACTTTGGGTTTCTAGTCACTTCCTTGCCCATAGGATGAGAGCGACTATGGCCTAAGATGTATAGAACAATAGTGGGACCTAGAGAGAGAGTGTCTGCCTGGCTGACTTGTCTTCTGAGGGTTCTATTGATGATGTTAGATCACTGTGTGTGATGCTTATGTTGATTCCACTTCCTTAAGGTCACATAGGAGGTCGAGTCTGAGTCCACTTCCAAGCATTTTTCTGTATTCAAGCTTCTGTGATCCATAATGAATTAAACACTTGTTGTTTTGAAACACGTAATGCGAAAATTCTCTCATGTGATTTCTTCCAAAAGACTTTGTTTAATTCAACATATTATCAAAAGATTTGAGATATAACTAGAGTAGAAGAATATAGATTACTGCAGATATCTAATTTTCATTAGTATAAATGTTTGTATATTTTTCTCACTCCAACTAATTAAGAAATATAAGTTGAAAAAACTCAATGGACATGATAAGGATCCGATTTTGTCTCTGAATGTCAATTTGAGCACATGAGAGGAATAAGTAGTTGTGCCTTCAAAAAGAAAAAATATAATCAGGACAAACCCTATGAAACAACTAGTATTGAGCTAACACTCTCCGCAATGAGGATCTAAAAAATGAATCACCACCATGGTTCTTAGTGCTCAATTATAATTATGTGAATCCTAAGAAGAAAAGTTTATTACACCATTTACAATATAGCACACCAAAAGACATGCATAGCTACAAAAAATGAACAAAAACAGTATGAGGAGATTTACATGAAAAAGTGAATGAAAAGGTGCCATCACTAAAAGGCTAAGATATTTAATTTTATGACCTAACAAATGAAATAAATAGAGAGAAAGAAATAAAGTCAATTATGAAAGACTTACCATTCACAAGGTTGTGCTAGAGGATCATTTTGATCAACTTAGTGAGAAAATTTCTTGCCTCACATACCAAATATAAAATCTTTGGACCTCTCTTCTTCCAAATTACACAAAGTTAGTGAGAGAGATACATTTCATTGTCTCAATATGTGTTGGTATTTAAATGTCCCTTCAATTTTAACATTTGGAAATGATGTATTTGCCCACGTTATTTTGTTCACCTACCATTAATGCACTCTAGGTAGGACCTAACAAATCAAATAAATAGAGAGAAAGGAAGAAGAAATTCGATTACATTTAGTACAAGAAAGGTTGGTCCCACTTCTTGAATAGCTCTATAATAAGGATATAATTATAGATTTTTAGGATGAAATTCTTTTTTTGTGTTCAATATATCAACTTGCATGGTGTTTGGAAAACACATCACGGCTCGTACAACCCATGAATTTTCTGAACATGGTGAACTCTAGAGGGAAAAGAACTCGTTAATAGAGGTCATGAATTATTATTCTAGATGGTGGTCGTGTCTGGAAAGAGTGAGATTGCTAGGTGTACTATAGAGAATGAAGTGTGCATTGATATTCTCTATAATTGTTTTTCAAGATCTGAGCACAGAAATTTGTTCTTGTTTTGACAACTTTTAACAAGAAATGAAAAATTCCTCATATACATAATTTGAAGGTGATAAAATTTGAGTGATTATGGCAAGGAATTATAATTCTGCATCCCATGGTTGATTAGTTATAAGTGCATTTTTCATTATGCCACAATCACTGCTTTGTGAAGTGTTGGATTATAATAGTATATATATAACATTTTCAAAAACACATATGAGTTGGGACATGCTAGATTAGAGTAGTATATATATAACACTTCAAAAAAGCAGTTTCTGGATTCCACGAAGAGAGTATGGATTTCTAATTGGCCTGAACCTTTCTTTTGGCTAATGTGGAGTAAGTTAAGGTATCATACGCATTAAAGAAAGAAAATTATTTACAATAGGCACATACTGTTGTAGTTCTTTTATTCATTTTTGTCAAAGAATGGGAGATACAAATATTATTATACATATTTATCTCATATAAATGTTGTTATGATATATAACTATTCAGTGATCTGAGCCTTTTTCGATACATTGAGCATATTCTAAAAGTGTCTGAGATATACCTATAGCGAGAAGAATAAAGATTAATGCAATTATCTAATTCTAATTTGTAAAAATGTTTGCCTATTTTTCTCAAGATTCCCAACGTTAATTTCAAATTAATTGAATAAATCAATCTCACAAAACTCAATGCAAATGATAAGGTTTTGAGGCTTCAAATATTGCCTCGTAATGATAATTCTTGCATGTGAGAAACATGGGTTTAGTCTTGAACCCTGAACTTCACCTCACAAAAATCAAGACTTATTTCACCACAAAAAGCCTTACTATGTGTAATAGTGTAATTTATGCTATATTAAGACTGCATTATAATTTATTTGCACATAAGTGTTTATATTTGTTGGACAATGGAGACCCAATATAACAAAGCTTTCAAATTAAGAATATAGATCTCAAATCCAAAGATTCACGAAGGAGGCTTACTAGTGAGCATGTCCTCGCATTATTTTGATGAACTTGTTGAGAAATTTACACTTTGGTCCAAAATTAGAAAAAAATCAGTGTCACTAAAATAATTCACATGATAAGATGTACATGAGAAGAGAATGGTGTGAAACCATATCTCTCCAACTTTCACTGCATATGATGGGATGTTTTACCCTTTTCAGATTACATGTGATTACATGCCACACAAACTTCCTTGACAACAATGAAAACTTCCTTGACCACAATCGTTGCATATTCTTCTGGAATATAAGAAACATACATATCAGATCAAGAAGAGTTGGTACCTTCATAATCAATACCAAGCCCTTCCCTAATGTCAATGATCTTCATATTGGCACCCACTTTAACCAACTCATAGTATATATGCGCAGGTTCACTCACACCATCATTAAGAACTTCAACCCATCGGTTCTCAGACCCAATACGAAAATGAAGAAGCTCGAGACAATCCAACATCCCCAATTTCTGCAATTTAAGAAAGATGCCTATTATTTCAAAATTTGTCATCCCAAATTCACCCTTCTCACCCGATTTGGTGCTAAAATGGCCACCATGTTTGGTCCTCTTTTGGTGGAGTGAATCCTCACACCTTCATTAAGAACTTCAACGCATGGGATATCAAGCCCAATATGGAAATGAAGAAGTTGGAGAAAATCCATCATCCTCAATTTCTGCAATTTCGAAAAGATGCCTACTATTTCCAAATTCGTCAGCCCAAATTCACCCTTCTCCCTAGATTTGGTGCCAAAATGACAACCATGTTTGGTCCTCTTTTGTTGGAGTGAATCCTATTAGTAGAATACAGATTCTAGTAGTATACGTATAACATGTTAAAAGACAAGTGCATGGATTCCATGAAATAATATAGATTCCTAAGAGGCATGAACCTTTATTTTGGCTAATGTGGTGTAAGTTGAGGCCTCAAATAGAAAATTAGCTACAATAGTACCTAGGTGGTTATTTTAACGAACTTCCAACCGAGTGTAACAAACTTCCAACAACAAACTTCGAGCGTAATCGACTCCCAAACTAGCGTTCTCCATCGCCTATAATGATCCAATGACAATTTTTTTTAATTGTCTAATAAATTGGATCAATGGTGCAAGAGAAGACACAATGACACAAAGGGGAGTTCTTCGTGGAGAAAAACTCCTTACTACATAATAAAATTAGAATATAAATTTTTTTTATGGAATTAAATATATTTAATTGATTAAGGGAAAATGTTGATTTAGTCTTTACTTCAAGATGAAGTAATTAAGATGAAATTTAGGTAAGTGTGTAATTAATTGGTGGTCAAAACATAAGGCTTTAAACTTAGGTTATGTAAAAATAAAAAATTGTCGTCAAATGGTTTGATAATCATTATGAGTAATAATTTTATCCAAGTAGGTAGAATAATAACATCTCTCCCTAACTAAACACAATTGACCAATTGCCATATATGTCTATCTATGAAATATTTTACTTTAAGTTGATAATAAAATATTTGTCATTACAATTTTAAATGTCATATTTGAAATCTACAATAAAAAAGGAAGAAATTACACATGTAGCCAATATTAAAATATTTTAATTATTAATTTTTTTAATTTTCAATTCATATATAGAAAGAGAAAGTGCGAAAGAAATATTCTAATTAAATTTAAATATTATTTATGATATTCTAATCAAATTAGACATTGGAATATTTTATTTATGTTACATATTAAAATATATTTTCATAATACGAGACTATAAAATTTGTCTCTCTAACTATTAAGAATTGTTTTACTTTATATGAGTGTATTAATATTGAAATACTGTATATATAATCCACATTGTAATATTTTTTTTTAATTGTTAAATTCTAACCCCATATTAAAAATGCATGGAATTACACTTTATCTATTTATAAAATAAGATTATTTTGTTTCCAATTATTTTCTTTAGTCTATATTTTTAAATGAACATTAGAATATTTTAAAATTTTATGATTTAAAATAACATTTAAAACTTTTAACATCAAAGAGATATATAATAGTTGGTGAAGGAGTGCGTTGTTAAGGCGCTCCATATGCAAAGGTCACCAGTTCTAGTCTCGCCGATACCAAAAAATCCAGCATGGTTTCCGCTTGTGCGGCTCAGACGCGGTGCCATCCCCGGGTGACTTTGACGGCTTAGATGCCCCTAAGTCGTTGCCTCTCAGCCACAAGATAAGAGTGATTTTCAGGATTCACCCACTTATCAATAAAAAAAAAAACATTTAAAACTTTTAACAAATAATACAATATATAAACAAATTTAGATGTCAATAATTCATTTAAATAAAATAATTTCAAAAATTAACCAATAAACATCTATAACATGACATTTTTAGGCTAAATTAAATATTTTAAATTGTATTTAACTTAGCCTAAAAATATCATGTAATATAAACAAGTGTTATATGAAGTGAGTTATGATTTTTTGAGATAATGAGGAATGATATAGAGGATTCATGTCATTAAATCTCTTGAGGTGCAAACCATCTTTCCAGTTTTTAAATATAAAAGAAGTTTACACATCAAGAGATTTCATCCCTCTAAGCGTTTATTTGATTCATTGCTTAAGATGAATCTATATAATAATATTAAAAATAAAGTAGAATTCGTTAATTAAAAGCATATATATATATTATATATATATTATTATATATATATATAATTATTATATATATATATATTATATATATATATACTATATATATATATATATTAATAATATTTGGTAAATGTTTTGATACTTATTAAGATCAATGTATACTTTTATCAACTATTGTAATTTTTAGAACTACTTTAATTATTTACTTTTTATAACTACTTTAATGTTACATATATATTAAAATTTTATTAATAATTATAGCTAAATTATAATATAAACATATATATAAATATTATAAACATGTTGAGGTCCTCCTTTCTCTTAATAACCTCCTTCATAGAATTAGTAGTGAAATCGTTGCAAGAAGGTGGATCCTTTGTCTCACAAACAATGGGATCTCATACACCAATTTGGTGTATGGCCTCACCTTAACCTTAAAATTAGATGATGATGATGATGATGATGATGATGATGATGATAATAATAATAATAATAATATCAACCATTAATATCAAATTATTTACTCCATTATTTGAAAGAAGAAAATATAATAAAATCCCATAAAAAATGGTCATATAATTATAATAATAACATGAATATTATAATTATATATTTTACATAGGGAGCTCTCTTATACCCAAGTCAAATATAAAAGTAAGTGTTTCTAGGAAATAAATAAAAGATGCCCTGAAATTTTTGGACATCACTAATATAATATTATTGATTGGATTTCTTTTTTCACTGAGTGTGGTATCTTATTCTCATTTTTTTCCTCCAAAGAAACCTTTTAATAGATATAATATTAATATATTTATTTTCGTGTATTATTTTATATAACCTAATAACATTTGTTATAGTAATCTGTATTTATTTTCATGTATCATTTTATGTAACTCTATAACATTATAGTAATAGGTACATATGTATATCATGGTTAAAACATTTTCATCCATTTTACATGTGGTGATCTATGTTCCTTCTCAGCTATAAGGTATGATAAGCATGTCTACTAGCGAGATGTCCTCATCTTGGGAACAATAATTACATCCTTTAGTGAGGGACGTTCAAAATCAAGAATATTACAATGAATGATTCCTGAGGGAAAGTTGGTTCAAAGAGCTTCAGTTTTTTAACATTAATCACATAATGTATGCCTTGTTGGGAAGGCAAGTCTAATTAATATGCATTTTCTATAATATATTCTAGAATAGTATATGGACCATATCTTAGAGGATGCAACTTATGGTGTTCGGATTTGAAGCATTTTATTTCCAAAAAGTGTGATACATGTTATCTTGGTTGAAATGACAAGCGTGTGTGATGTTTGATGTACCTATGTTTTGCATGATCCTCAAAAACTTGAAAACATCGGTTACTTTAGTATGATACTATGATATGGAGTGTATAAAATAGAAAGATAATTTTTTATCTTGTTTTTGTTGTGCAAAACAACAACAGGTGATAGTCAATGGCATCTTAGAGGTTACACTTGGCTGAAACCCATAACAAACTTCAAAAGAAATGAATCGAGTAGAGGAGTGTGTGGCCCTATTGTAATTATTTTGAATAATGTGCAAATAGGAACCCCATTGTTCATTCTTGGAAAAATAGTTGTGAAGGGAGTGAACGAGAGTATGATTGACAACCTCATTTTTGTCATCTATTTGCACGTGAAAGGAAATAAAGAGATTAACTTTTCAACCCAACATAAGCCAGAGAGTATGCTAGAAGATACCAAGGAAACAATAATATTAATAAGAAATAATGCTACTTGTTAATCCAAAGTGTTGCAAAATATTATAGAAGAAGGGATCCACGACCTAAGTAGGGGAGTTAATATTATGACACAAAAGAATGATAGCAACATAGAAAAGTAATAGATCACTACCAAAATAACATAATGTCTGTGGAAAGTACTTGGAAGACCACTAACAAGGGTTTTCATCATCTAAATGTAACTTTCAATTTTCCCTGGACTTCATCTAGGGTTTATTTTGAGGCCCAATGGCCGTAAAATCTTCATAGGTATCTGCAAAGTTTTTCTTCCTTAAAGGGTGATCCCATTGTGGTCATCCATCTTGAACTTCCCATTATGATTTTGTGAGGAATAAATGTACATGACAATGTATCTATAGAGCTTACAAACCTTGTTTTTATCCTTCAATAAATTTTGTTTTAATTTTACGAAGTGATTTCATTAAGTGAAAAAATGGAAAATTTGCATGATGATTCTGATAAGAAATTAATTTCTTGGTTTTGGTTCATTGACTTCATTGTAACCATTCATGGTATAATCACATAGCATTGTTGTTAGAAAATTATCATTTGTGATACTTCATTATATGTAATTATTTCATTCGTACAACATTGTTGCATTTCACTATAACTAGTTGTATTTTTACTTGATGGGATAGACAAAATTTAGGAATGTATTTTGATTTAAAAAAATAATCTTATATAATTATTTTCGTTTTTTGGTCTTCCTATGTAGATGGTGTGGTAACACGGATATATTTAATTGTAAAATATTAGGTTGTATACTTACATTCATGGACAATGTATTGTTGATAAATCAAGTTCAAATATAATATTTCTTATATACTTAAATGCAAACCTAAGGTCTGCCCTTCGGAAAATTATTCCACAATGCGAGACTTATAAATGTTTTAGGATGGGCCTTCTAAGGTCTATCTTATTTGTGCAGGTTTTAACTACAAGATGCATAACTACCCCACACTAGTTATCCCATTCGGTTGGCCAAGGACCAATCTAGTCCACTATGACTTATCCATCAATGTTTTCTCATTTCCTTGTGAACTAAATAAATAATTACTTCTATTAATATTATTTGTGTTTTCCAATGGATAAGTGAGGCTTAGTTCAACACATGGACCTAGTTCTCCCCCAACTACAAACTACAAATATACATCTATAGTGTGTTTCATTTTTTGACTTCCATCAATTACACAAGATTAACCCGTTTTAAATATTTGTTGTTTGTATTGCTAACTCACTAATGTTTCACATCAGCCTTTAATAATGAATCATAACAATTTTGTTGACGCATTCCTTCATATCCCAATTTATTTTGCATAGATATGTGGTCACATACAAGTTCTTTTATGCAATTATTAAACTATTTCCTTACAATCCTCTATAATGAGTGAATTTTATCATCCAAAGAAACATTTTAGAGTAGAATCATACTTTTGCAACTAATACTCTAGAAACATTAGGTTGAAATTTTTATGTGTTTTAGTCAGGGCTCAGAATGAAATTCACAAAGGAGAAG
>APFE030302069.1:7396-22748 GCA_000404065.3 Pinus taeda
ATGTTAGAACAAGGAGAGATAAATCATTGTTGCTTGAAGCTTATGAGTGGAACCAGTCATAAATGGTACTTTTATCTCTTGACTATTCCTGCTTATGTTCTTTAAGTGATTGATAGTTTCAGTTGTTTATATGTCACTGTATGAATGTATGAGTTATCATTTGGCACTTTTGTACGGTGGAGTCATATTGTTTATGCTTGGCATATGAGTAACTTATTATGCGATATGTTGTTCATAACTGTTTTGTCTAACTTCTTATGCAAAATAGTTTATCTTTAATGATTTCTATTCTTATGATAGCTGAATGATCTTTATTACCTGTTATTGTTCGAAATCTTTTTAGATTGCATAATAGAAGATATACACCCCGGGTTAGTGTAGATGAGATGTGTTGTTTCTCACTAGATTACAATAGCGTAGAGTTAGTTTAAAGAGTCTGAATTAGATTAGCTTTAAATTCCTCTTAGATCAGCATAGTTCAAACTCTACACACACATACACACCCAAGGTCGGGAAACTGGTCCCGTCATCCCCAGTCGGACCCGCTATACCAAACGAATAAGGAGCTGCCAACCAAGGTCCGGACCGAGTGGGTATCTTCCTTGTTGTCGACCCGATTTTCGGGGCCTCAACAAGGGGAAAAGTGGAACAAAAGGCAAAATATCAATAAGCAACATTATGAAACTTATATCAAGGCCAAGTACCATGGTAATTTAGCAGGATGTTTCCTTTCAAATTCTTGGAGGACGGTATGTTCCACTCATGAAGCTTATCATCAAATACTTTACATGTGAGGGTAGATTCTCCAAACTTTATGCATGCCACATCAGATTGCTTATGCACTTCACCAGGGTTAGAATGATGAGCATTCCTTATTTCATATGTAAAAACATAGAGAGGATGGCAGTGACTGCAAAAAGAAAACCATATCCACAGCAGCTCAATAGTATTTATCATTTTTATATCATCAAAATTGTTGTTTTGCATCAACTCACTCAGTTGGGAGTGTCATGGAAAACTTTCATTGCCCATGAATGCTTCAAGGGGCCTCAAATATTTTCAGATCCTCAAGAGGAAGATGAACCTTCCGGGCAACAAAAAGAGCATGAAAGTAAAACAGAGGAGGTTCATGTTCCTATGTTTGTCACCTATGAGAGAGGCACAATGAGGCTTTTTTATGCTGCCAGGCGAGTACTATCTCCACCTGGGGTGGAAGGGGTCTCGTTTTCTTCACTGGACCACAAGAAAATGCTTTCTTCATCGGGGGTGAAGGGGGCTTTGCCTTCTTCTCCAGCTATACAGGTTGACCAGTAGTTAAAGGGCAGAGATAAAGGAAAACAAAAGATTCATGAGGAGGGCCCTACTATAGGGCAAGGCAAGGATTTTGTTTTGATTCAGGAGGATGTGACTGATTTGGGCTCTCAAATCTCAAGACTCAAGTACATGATTATCAAAGAGAAGGAGGCTGAAATACAAGCCTTATCACTTGACCTTGAGAGGGCCAAATGGATCATCAACCTTCTTGAGCAGGAAAACAAGCAACTGATAGATATGCAATCTATTATGGAGCTGCAAATGATTAGAACAAATAGGCAAGAGGCAAAGAGAAGAAAAATCAAGATGACATCCCTTGAGCAAGAAATTGAGGCTGACCAAGAATCATGGTTGGAGAGGGTGAACATTCACCTTGAGAAGATGCTTGAGAAAGCTAACAAAGAAAATAAAATGTTGCGCCATATGGCCTATCATTACTTAGCTCAAAATAAGATTTGCAAAACAAGGGTAAATAGGCTAAAAGCTAAGTTAAAGAGAGCCTTGAGGGCCAAGAAAGAACAAGATAAACTCAAGATCTTGGCTAAAGCTTCATTAGCTTAGCAAAGCACTTAATGAGGTTGCCTCTTGCCAAATTTGAAGAAATTTTGGGAAATTTTTGTCATTTTGCAATTTTGTAAATAAAAACACAGGAAATTTCAGCGGTGGCCCTGCGCATTGAGTTGGCTCACTCTTTTGCCAAATGGCTTATGGTTTTGAATTCAACATGAAAAAAATGAAGCCCGGAAAGTTTCATAAATTTTGGAGAAGATCTGGGTCACCTAAAGGGCAAAAAAACACCTAAAAACTGCCCTCTCTGCCACTTTTTGGACCCACAGGAAGTAGTCTTGGGAGAAATGATTTATGAAGGGGCAAATAAACTCCAAATCAGGAAATTCAAAGTGTTCCAAAAACTAGACAGACAAAGATTTCCAACAAGCTATCTTGGGCCTGATTTGGTGAAGTGAAAGGCCTCCAAAATTAGCCTTGAAGCAGCACTGCGCATCAGGGTCAGGGCGCTGCGCATCAGGGTCAAGGTGCTGCGCATTAGGCAAATTTTTGCTAATTTTGCCTAAAAACTCAAAATTTCACCCATTTTCTTCTGTGGTTTACTTTTATTCTTTTCTTGGTAAATGTGCACACGGTAAATGATGTGTTTGATGTAAATATTGATGAAAATCACCTTATAGGGTAGATACATCAAGTTCCAAGTGGTTTTGAACTGTAATGAATTGGTTTCCTAAGTTTTAGAGGCAAGTTGTTCCACTGCCTATATTCTTGTTCTTAGTTTAGATATGGTTGAAACCACCCATTTTCTCATGGATTTGACCTTGATAGCTAGCATGATTGGTTTCCTTGCCTATATTATGTATTTTCTTATTCATTTGTAAAGGTTGGACTTTCACAAAAGCATTGGACTCACTGAAAATTTGTATCAGCAGTTTGGCAAGGAATAAAACCAGGTTTCACAACTATTTTTGTGGGATTCTTGTGACAGTGAGTTTATGTATTGTTTCTTCTTTGTAATGAGTTTTCTCTGATGTTTTATATGTATCCACATCTCTCTCTTTCTTCTAAACTAAATGATTCAAGGTGAATAGATAAAATACACTAATTTACAGTGCTTTGTCTTGGGAATGCATTTGCTTTTCAATGTTTTCACTATTTGAAGAGGATTCATAGTTTCTTATGCCCTCCTCAACTCCTCAGTTGTCTACTCTACCATCTCAAATCCATTGCTAGTACATAAACCCTTGTCTCCCTTGCCCCACAGGACATGACTGTGTCCCTGAGTTGATTTCCTGGACCCAAGTTGCCTTCTCCAATTGATCCAGCAACCAAAACTTAAAACCAAACAAACTTATCTGATCCATATACCTAGCCTAAAATCAGCATTCATTTCAGTCATCTCAAGCCCTAGTTTCCATATTCTAATTGAGATTTACAAGGAGATAGCCTTCTCTCCACCTGGTAGGGCTAACTACTAGGTTAAGCATGGTTTGATGTTACCCTAGACTTGCCTTCCTTCAACCTGAGGTAGATTTAGGCACTAACAAGTTATATTATATTATCAGGTTAATCCACAATGAGAATTTCTACATGGTATCAGAGCAAAAGTTATCAAAGCTGTGAACAGTATACAGAGAAGAGAATTCAAAGTTTGAAGTTCAGGATTTCAGGTACAAATCGAATTCATCTCATACTTCAGGTTGGTAAATGGCGTTCTATGGCTTGAGACTCGAGTATGCCATGAAAGGAAGCTCGAATTACATGGCATGGAAGGATAGAATGGAAGCGGTATTAGAAGACAATGGTTTGAAGGATTTCATTGATCAAGAAATCCCCAAGCCAGCTGCAGCTAATGCACAAGAATTGGTTGAATGGAGGAAGTGTGTTGCGAAGGTGAGACGAATTCTTCTAGAGGGAGTTCGTGACCATATCGTCTCGAATTTCCATGGGAAGGAGACTCCATTTTCAATGTGGAAGACATTGAAGGACCTCTATCAAAATAGAAGCGAACAGAGGAAAATGGCGCTCAAGGATAAGCTTCGAAAAATCAAGATGGAGAAGGGCAATACTATTTCTACATATCTGAACAAGATCACCACCTGTAGAGATGAGCTTGGTAGTGTGGGAATAACTACTATCGATGATGATATGGTGAGCCTTGCTCTCCTCTGTCTTCCAAAGAGTTGGAATAGCTACTAGGACTCTATGAATGGAAGAGAGAAACTGCCATATTGGGTACGACTGTGACCGGATCTCATGCAAGAGGAGATCACGAGGAGCACTCGAGATGGTTCTTCATCAAAGAATGATGATGAAGAAAATGCCTTAGTGAGTAAGGCTTCCCATTCCAAATCGGATTCTTCTCATGGAGGGAAGAAGGGTGACAAATCTAAAGTGAGATGCTTTAATTGTCACGAGATGGGACATTATGCAACTAATTGCCCATCGAAGAAGTCTAAGAAGGGATCCTCGAAAGGATCGAAAGGTGAGGCATTAGCCTCTCAGTTCGAAATGGACTTCACCCTCATCATATTGTAAGGACTCTGAACACCACATATCTCCACAATGGTATGATATTGTCCACTTTGGGCCTAAGCCCTCATGGATTTGCTTTTGGACTTACCCCAAAAGGCCTCATTACCAATGGAGATATTTGTCCATCCTTATATAACCATGATCCTCCCCACTTCTAGTCAAGGTGGGACTTTGGTCGTATACCCAAAAATCCTCCCCTCAAACAAAGGACCATGGAGCCTCCCCTCAAACGATTATCCATCCGTCCACTCTCTACCAACCAGGATTCTTCGCTCCAATGTGTTGGAAGCACACGCCTTACATGGAGCACCACTTGCCTCGAGAGATTGCTCTATCCCAGGTCAACTCCTCTTCACCGTGTTGGGACCAGGACACGTCCATGAAGAATCTGGAGCACACCGCCTGTCTAACTGAGCTCATCCACGGATCCCATCGTGATATTACCGGGGCCCACCACCTTCATTCGACATTTCGAGGATTCATCCACTTGGCTAACTTTGGGGCATGGCTCCAATACCACTTGTAAGGACTCTGAACACCACATATCTCCACAATGGTATGATATTGTCCACTTTGGGCCTAAGCCCTCATGGATTTGCTTTTGGACTTACCCCAAAAGGCCTCATTACCAATGGAGATATTTGTCCATCCTTATATAACCATGATCCTCCCCACTTCTAGTCAATGTGGGACTTTGGTCGTATACCCAACACATATGCATGGTTTCATCGATGGTGGGTTGTGTTTGGTATCTTGACAGTGTAGCCCCATTCCACATGACCAACGATAAAATTCTCAGTACCTTGGAGGTGAAAGACCTCAAGATGCGCATAGAGATGGGTGACAACAGAAAGTATTGTGCTTCAGGAGAAGGCACGGTTTCTTTTCAGAGGGAGCATGGAGATCCTCTCACCTTGACTGATGTGAAGTATGTGCCCGGACTGAAGAAGAACTTAGTATCAGTCACGATGTTGGAGGACAAAGACTACGATGTTGTCTTTAGTAAAGGAAAGGTGTTCCTAAGACACATAGCCACGGGTCAAACCAAGAGGATTGGGATTCGAGTGAAAAATCTCTATAAAATAGAGGTAGATGACTATGTTGCATTGAGTTCGAAAGCAGAATTGGTGCAAAGCTAAGACATTGGCGAGTTATGGCACAGGTGGTTGGGCCATTTGCATCATGGGGCCTTGAAGATAATGCAGCAGATAACTACATGACTTCCCAAAGGTAAACTTGAGCAAGTTGACACATGTAAAGGTTGTACCTTGGGAAAGTACGCCAAGTCTTCCTTTCATGATCAAGACAGTCGAGCAGAAGGAATCTTAGAGTGAGTTTATACTAATTTGTGTGGACCATTCTCGATAGCATCCACCACGAAGCAAAGGTATTATGTGATTTTCATTGATGATTTTTCTCGTAAATGTTGGATTTATTTCATGTAGAAGAAGGACCAAACCTTCTCAAATTTTTGTGAGTTCAAAGCTTTGGTTGAGAAAGAGTCAGGGAAGAAGATCAAGACCTTGAGAAGCGACAATGGTGGAGAGTATGTCTCTCAAGAGTTTAAGGAATTTTGTGTAGCGGAAGGAATTAAACAAGATTTGACGGCACCCCATAACCCATAGTAGAATGGGGTGGCTGAGAGGAAGAACAGAACGATTGTAGGGGCAGCTCGGGCGATGCTGCATGACAAAGGCCTATCACTTCATTTGTGGGCTGAGGCATGCAACACAATGGTCTATTTGCAGAATAGAAGCCCGCATCGCATACTTGGGATGAAAACACCAGAGGAAGCTTTCTCTGGTAAGAGACCAGATGTGGGTCACTTCAAGATCTTTGGCTCATCAATATATTGCCAAGTGATAAAGGATGCACGAAAGAAGCAAAAACTGACAATTGAGTTGGGGATACTTGTGGGCTGAGTCACCAGGTTCGACAAATTTGAATGAATAAATTCGAAATTCACCAGACTTCAAACGAATTCGTATTTATTCGTTCAAGTTCACCGAACAAAATGGTGAACTTGAACAGAAAGGCAAACTCGAATTTAAAGGCGAACAAAATCGTTAAAATTCGTTTTGGATTGATTAAATTCGTTTTGGTTCGATTTTTTGTTTTAAAAAAAAATTGAAATGAATTGCGGGCACGTTTTGGTTTTGGTTTCATTGTTTGCGGTGGGTTAGGTTTCATCATTTGCAAATTGCATCCATTAAACCGACCGATCACCACTGACCACTACCAGTCTGAGTGAGCAATAGCATACATGATAAAGTGACGGCCCATGGGTTTTCATTGTTCAATAAGGTTTTCGACAGGTTTTTGGAGTTTCCAACGGCTTTTTTGACAGGTTGTGGGCCTTAACATAGAGGCCCTCGTTGATTAATAAATAATAAGATAGTTGTAAGTAAACAGTGTTGTTAGAATTAAGCTCATAAGTGTGATTGGCTTTGAATTTGGAGTTGAACGCACTTTTTTCTTATACAGGACTATCGCTTCAGGTACAAAATTTGTAAATTCTTTACTGATTCAATTTCAAACATTTGGTTTTGGGGCCTTTCTTTCTAACCCTCGTAGATTAGCAAGTCTGCTATACTGTTTTTTCTATCTATGAATTTTGAAAATTTGGACATAGTGGGTCTTAGAAATGCCAACGCCCATTCCATTCGCAATTTGAGTTGCATGTTGCATCACAGTTTTAACTTTGAGTTAAATTAAAAAATTGATGATCATACTTTTTATATCATCAAATAAGGCCCCAGTTTGCTCGTTTTTATTTCCTGTCAACTCCTACTAGCATAATCTTCTATAAAATGAATGGGAAAATAACAGTGGATAAAAGAACCCGAATCCGTTATAAACCAAATATTATTAACAAAGAACACACTACCCAATTTCTCAGTTGAGGCCCTCATTCTGTGTTTGATAACGTCTATTGTTTCTGTATTTCAAGCCCTTGAAAGGAGAATCCTTCAAAAAGAGTTTAATCCATCTTTGGCATTATCCCGAAATGTCCATTGCGTGCCTAAACTTTTATTATCTACTAAAATTATCCTTACGGCTTGTTACTATTCACAAGTGTTTCGATATCATGTTCATTCCAGAAATTCTGCCAAGTGTTTCGATACCATGTTTGTTCCAGAAAATCTGCCAAGTGTTTCGATAACAAGTGTAGTGTTTCAATACCATGTTGTTATGGAAGGTAATAACACAACATCGTGGCCAGATACATGTAAAGTGATTATGTGAGCCACGCTTAACCTTGTTGAGATGTCTGTGCAGTTGTTGCTTGATGCTGGTTGAGATGTTTGTGTAGTTGTTGCTTGATGCTGGTGGTCTGATATATACATCAGAGCTGTGAATCAAAGAAAATAAATATACCCATAACATGGCAATAGGTTCTCATGGGATTTAAGTTAGAGGGAGGTTGAAACTTTTTGGAAGTTTGAAAATAACTGGTTGCTTTATGTAAACACCAGTCTTTTATTATAATTATTTTCAATGCTATTATCTGGGATAATTAAACACTCTAGGGTATTCAAAGCTCCTTCACTTTGATCCACGCTCTAAATTCATAGTTTTTGAACATAACGTCCATGACTCTAAGCTTTTTAGATGGCATTTTCAACCTTTAGCAAGATGGTAGCAGAAGAGTTCTCAGCGATTCTGAAATGATGATCACTGATATTTAAATGAAGCCATGTGCAATACTTCTTTAAAAAATTGTTCAGAAAGACATGAAGATTTCCAGTAGAACTAAAGGATTATACATCTGTTAGACACTTCCAAAATCAAGGCCATATATATACATTTTTTTTTCAAATTTCTATATGTCGAATTTTATGTCGAACTTTATTGGCAAAATTTTAGTTGCTGAACTTTATTCGAATTTCAAGGTCGCCGAACTCGAACTTCAACACGAACCTTGTGACTTAGCTTGTGGGGTACACTGATACACCCCACAACTATAGGGTGTACTTTCCTACCAGTCAGAGGACAGTGATTCCCATAAATCTCAAGTTTGATGAGCAGAAGGCCATGCGAGTTTCCCTTGAGAGGGAGCTCCAACTACAAGTTGTGGAGGAAATTTTGGTTCCTAAGGAGGAGGAGCCTCATATTGATGTGGAGCAGCCGCATGCAGAGGTTCCAGGAGTGGAGACATCTGCTCAAGCAAAGTCTTCCAGAGATGGATGGAAGTGCACAAGAAAAGATGAAAAATTGTTGTCAGATGTGAGAGAGAATGTGGGAGAACCATCTTCTCAGAACAGACAAAAGAGTCACCTGAGAGGTACACTGGATACATGGCCCTTGTTGGGGAATGTGTTGAGACTGAGCCATCTTCCTCTGAGGAAGCAGTGCAACAGCCGATTTGGGTTGATGCTATGGTGGAGGAGTATGACTCCATAGTTCGAAATAGTGTTTGGGATGTGGTTCCAAGACCGAAGAACAAGTCAGTTGTGAGTTCCCATTGGCTTTACAAGGTATAGCAAGTTCCTGATGGTAGTGTGGAGAAACATAAGGCAAGATTTGTTGCCCGTGGTTTCTCACAGGTAGAGGGGATCGACTATGATGAGACTTTTGCTCCTATAGAAGGTACTCATCTATCAGATCGATGTTGGCATTATCAGCACAGATGGGTTGGAAGATCCATCAGATGGATGTGAAGACTACATTCCTCAATGGAAAGATTGAGGAAGATGTGTACATAGAGAAGTCGAAATGTTTTGAGACCTTCGATCATGAGTTGCATGTGTGCCGACTCAAGAGAGCTTTGTACAGGCTGAAGCAAGCACCTCGTGCTTGGTGCACTAGGATCAACAACTACTTCACCGAGTTGGGCTTCACAAAGAGTGAAGCGGATGTGAACCTGTACCACATCATGGTGAAAGGTAAGCAGTTGATCATTGTACTTTATGTTGATGATCTCATATTGAAAGGTGATGATAATTTGATCATGTCTTGCAAGGAGGACCTTGTAAGAGAATCCAAGATGAAAGACATGGGTCTCATGCATTACTTCCTTGGCATGGAAGTCTGGCAGAAGGATGGGGAGTTGTTTGTGTCTGAGGACAAGTATGCCAATGAGATACTCAGGAGATTCCACATGGAAAGTGAAAGCCCATGCAGACTCCTCTACCAGGTAACTGGAGGAAGGACGATGCTACTTCAGGAGAAGTAGTAGAAGCTACTGTGTACAGGCAGCTTGTGGGTTCACTGATGTACTTAGTGAACACATGCCCAGATTTGTGCTATGCAGTGAACCAGATGAGTCAAGCTATGGTTCAACCTACCAAGATGTTTTGGAAGGCGGCAAATCATGTATTGAGATAACTCAGGGGCACATCTTAGTATGGATTATGGTACAAATGAACAGACGAAGTGAAGCTACAGAGCTTCACTGATGCAGATTGGGCAGGGAGTCCATCAGATCGGAAGAGCACATCAGGTGGAATTTTCAACCTTGGGTCGGCGGCAATTTCTTGGTACATCAGGAAACAAAGGCCGATTGCACTCAGCACAGTAGAGGCCGAATACATGGCTACAAGTCAGGAAACATGTGAGGCCATCTGGATGCGGAAAATTTTAGTTGGTTTGTTTGATCAGAGGATGGATCCAACTGTGATCTATTGTGATAATCAGAGTTGAATCAAACCCTCTGAGAATCCAGAATTTCATGACAGGTCCAAGCACATCGACATTCGGTATCATCATCTCAAAGATTGTGTGGCGAGGAGGATCATGTTGTTGCAGTATATTTGGACCGAGGAGCAAGATGCTGACATTTTGTCTAAGGCATTGTCAAAGTGTAAATTCGAGTTCAATAGAGACACGATAGGGGTGGAATATAATCCCTTTCTTGTTGAGAGGGAGTGTTGAAATGTGGCAACAAGAATATTCCAATTTTAATTTGTCCTTGAATTAAAATTGAGAATTAAAATTCGAATTTAGTCTCACCAGTTGTTTGAAAAATAACTAATTAATTCATCTTGGATTAATTAGTTGGAGAAATTCAAGCTAGAAGTCTTTGTCAAGTCATGCAACAATTATCCCTTAGATTAAGGAGATTATCCCTTAATTAAGGAGATAAGGATGAGTTGTATTTGAGTTGTAATTAGTTAGCTCAGTTAACTAAGTTATGTCCAGTTAAATTAGTTCCAAACAGTTTAAGGAAATAGTTGTGAGTTCAGTCAGTTAATGCATGCATGCATCAAACTAGTGTACTCCAGATAACTGAAGATTCTCTCATAAGTAACTCATGCATGTCTATTCAGAGGAAGACCCAGTTGAGATTAAAGACAGGGACAGTGTACTATCAGTTGCTAGAATTTTCCTATAAGGAAAATTCTTTCATGCAGAAGGAATTCATTCCTTGAGATTTGCGCAGTTTTACAGGGTGTAAGATCAATGTGAGTGATCAGTGTTACACATGGTAACAGTTGGATCACCCAGGAAAAACTGCGCTAGGAAATAGGAGCTTGGAGGGCAGTGTTGAGGACTTAATGAGAAGTCTATTTTTCCTATGAGCATCTATGAGGATTGTATTGAGAGATGGCTAGCTGTGAGAGCTAAAGCTATGTGTAATCCTAAGATATTTCCACTTGTATGATAATACAGATAGTGGGGTTTTTAGCTAAGGCTTTTCCCTGAGTATTCTTCTGTGTTTCATGTGCATTGATTCTGCTTCTGGTTATACGTGTTCTGCTTGATCTTGCTCAAATCTATTAAGCTTCCACAAGTTTGATTGTAGAAGTAGATTAAGTATTTTGCTTTAGTTATATTGCATTATCAGGTTAATCTACAGTGAGAATTTCTACACCTAGTTTGCCATTTTCTCCTCATAATTTTCATACCTTATATCTCCCATGCTTTCCATCCTATAGAAGGCCTCATAGAGATATTTGTGATCCTCCATTTTCCTTATTATTCCACACTCAATTCACAATCCCTGGAAAAAATTTCAGACCGCTCTAATACCACTTGATCTGGGAAATTTTCGTGAGTTCTTTCAAACAAAAATACCCATCATATAGGACCTTTTATTGACACTTACATTTGCTTTGTGAAATCATGAGTAATGCAAATTCTTAACAACACTTCAAAAAACCACAAACTTGAAACAAAGAAGCAATAAGAATGAACCACACATAAACACATGATATGATAACATAGTTCACCCAGTGTGGGCTACATGGTGTCAACAGTGGGGAGGCCGCTTCATTGTTTGTTGTAAGAAGATGATGAGTGCATGATGTAATCTCTATCAATACAAGGATAAACCCCTTTATCTAGAATGGCATGTCTCTCCACTAGACATTCTCCTATAAGAATTCTCACTCATAAAATGTCTCCTCCAACATGACAAAGGAACAATTGCTCACATTGGACTCTCACAAAGTGGCATACATGGATCTCAAATTCAAATCATCATCTAAGAAAAATCAAATGAAGACATGGAAACAATGCATCTTATACCTCCAAGTTTGGGGACGACCTAAAAATAGGCTACTTAGATGAAGGAACTTCCTATGCCATTGTGTTCCTAGCGAAAAACCATGAAATATGATTGTAAACTTGACCCTCTTTGACTCCGTCAAATTTGGGCTCCCCGAGAATCTTAAAGATTCCTCAAAGATTCCCTTTTGCGGGTTGACTAAAATTTGGCTACTTATATGAAGAAATTGATCACACCATCACATTCCTTATGAAAAAATGAGTCAAATGAGTATAAATTCGGCCTGGTTTTGAAACTGTTAATTTCGGGCCTCTAGGGAATCTTTCAGATTCCATGCAGATTCTTGTGTCAAGGTTCCACCTTCATGGTTCCGACATCAACATTTTGCTTCTAAAAAATTTGCTGCTTAGAACAGAAAACTGAACACACCATCAAACTCTTGGCAAAATTCTCATCAATCTGAGGATAAACTTCGCATAATTCTACCACTGTAAAAATCTACTCCAAGGAATCTAAAAGATTCCTTCAAGATTCCAAATCATGGTTTGACCACTCTAATTTTTGTTATTGGTCAAGGTTCTGCCCTCAGTCTATGTGTCGACATCATGGTTATGTGCACCCTTATGGTCTTGGGTTCTGCTCTTGGCTCCTTTGTTGGTTTTTTCCCCCCAATTGATTAGAAAGTTAGGTTTATATAATATGTGGGTGGTGGACTTTACAAAGTCCAACCTCCTGGAATGTTGGTTGGCAGTGAATTGGGAGAGCATGGTTCCCGCCCAACCCAGGTTTAAAACCTCGTGGTCCATTATTTTGTGTGCTGGGTTGTTTAACCATTGGTGGTTTACATAATTTATGGGGTCACTCATTGTCATACCGGGATCCTCGTCGGCTCCATTAATGTATATGGTTGTCATTATTAAACGATTGGGTGGCAGGTTTGCCAATGGCGGCTTGCCCCCATTAAATATATATATAATATATGGTGGATGGGTTGGCGGGTCGGTCGGTCAGAATTTTGGGGTAACCGACAAAATTAAAGAGGTGATAATTGTACCAGTTTCAACCACTGCATAGTACCAATTGTCACTCCGTTAATGGTTTCCCAATTTAGCAGCTTCTACCAATTTTAGTTGGACATCCAATTTTGGTTTGCGCTCTGCTAAAGTTAGTTAGTGAAGCCAAGTTGACCAAAAATTTGACCGTGAATATCTTGAGCATACAAACTCAAATTTGAGTGTTGTTTGCGCCATTGGAATTAGGACAATGAGTTCTTTGATCTAGTTGTGGTTTTGGCGAAATTCAAATAATTTGATTTTTGAGTCTTTCTGGAGCCACTTGGAACACTTAGCCCCTTGCTAAGATTTGGAACCAATTAGTCAACCTCTCCCTTGACGACCTCTTCTACCATGGTTGTCATGAGGCATGATGAGAAGTGCAAAGCAAGTATATGATGTGAAGCAGACATCAAGGTAATGCCCTGCATTGAAGTGAGCACATAGGGTGATATAAGCTTTGAAGGGCTAGTTATAGGGAGGAAAGAGTCCCATTAATGCCAAGATTTCTCTAGTTATGATAGACAAAAAACCAACAAGAGTGGACCAATCCAAAGAAACTCAAGAAATCTTATGGAAGTGTTTCCCTATTGGGGGATACCAATTGAGAGATACCAAGGGTCATAACGCTGAAAGTTGTTGCCCAAACCTTGTGTCTTTGCCTTAATATAAGTAATCATTTTTTAAGATAAAAGGAATTCAGCTAGGTCACTCTATTAGGAGGTGCCCAATAGAGTAATTTTCTTCCATTCATGAACGTGAATGGCAATCATCCTCACATACCATCTCATTAATTGTTACATGTGTTAGGTCTATTATGGAGTTGCTAAGGGTCACCTCGATCTACATGGTGGATGAGGGCCAATGGGACTTGGCCTTAAGGTTCCACCCCAACTTCAAAGGGCCTATCCTCCCTATCATCCCATATATATAGTAGGAGAAAGTTTGTGATAATTAAGGTTATCATTTTGACCTTTGTTAATACAATTTTAAAACCTTGACATGCAACATCATCACTTGTAAATAAAACCTAGTCACCTAAAATAAACAATTAGTAATCTATAAGATAATGGACTTCCACTCTAACTAAACTTATTTAGATCTAAAACAAAATTAACCTATTTCCTCAAATTTATGGGGAAGAATAAAAGACTATCCACTAATACCTAATACCCTATTTACTCATTATTGAAACTACTAATCATATAATATATAAAAAAACATATAATCTTTAACACCATATATAAAGCCTAAATATTAGAACTGGATTACAATTTAACCTCATATCTAAAGTAAATATATATATTTTTTTTGGTTATAAACACATATATATATCATTTCAAAGAAAATCATGAAGAGTAGTATCATAATCTGTGCGTTTTTGTTTAAAATATTAAATAGAATTGCAACCATTCTTTTTACGGTTCTCCTTTTCCTTATTCTGTTATGGCTTACAATATGAAGAAACTCCTTTATTTTTTTGTATATAATTATATCCATTTCTCTTTCACTGAATTTAATGGGTATAGTTGAATAATTATATTTTCTTTGGAACATTCAATCTCTCTCACTGATCAGTTGAAAACTAATGGTGGTTGGACTCCTCGAAAGGGATTCTGCAATTGCCTTCCACCCTTCTTTTTAGCTACAATACATCCACTTTGCCTTAGCGACAATACATCCACTGACACTGACAGCAGGCCATGTGATGAAAACGTAATCCATCCACTGAAACCAAGGCATGTGGCTAAAAACAATGTTCAGAGAGAATGAGAGCGACTAGATCTTGAAATGTGGTGAGGAGGAGGAAGGACAAATTGAAAAGCTAGCGGCCTCACGAACGGCATTGAAAGCTTTGTTAATCTGGCAGGGCATTGCACGGCGTCGGTGCAGTGGATGCTCCATCAACTTTTTCTATGTTGGTGTAACCGCCCATGAATATAACATTAGCTCACATTTGTTTCAACATGATTGAAAATTGATTTCAACATCCATACTAAGTAAAATGTTTCCATCTCAGCTATTTACATATGGGTTAGTAAAAAATTGAAAAAAAACAAAATTATTGTAAAACACTTGAATCATAACCCTTTTTAAACATACTTTTCCATCAAATTTTGTGCAGTAAATATTTGCTTTTGTCTAGTAAATATATGCTACAATAATAAGTTGAACTTGTGTAGTTTATAAAATCCAAGTGCCTAATAGAACTTTCAAGTTATTGAATCTATTTATATACACACATAGATATTTATTTTAACCATGGATCTTTTATGGATCAAATCTCTCCAAGTGCAAAAGTTTTTTCAAGTTTTGCACTTAAAAGACATTTTCACCTTAAGAAATTTGATCATTTTCAACGCTTGCTAGATCAATGATTAAGATGGATTTATAATGGTAATAATCTTGTTTATAGAACAAAAAAATCCCACACAATAATTTTATTATTAAAGTTTACCAAGATATATTACCAAAAAAAATATGACAAATATTA
>APFE030302078.1:1474-27785 GCA_000404065.3 Pinus taeda
GAACTCAATGCCAAAGCTGTTATTGTCTTATTGGGAAGTTTGTCACAATCAGAATTTGTCAAGGTTATGCAGTTCAAATCAGCCAAAGAAATATGGGACAAAATCATTCTAAGCTACGAAGGAGATGATCAAGTAAAACGAGCAAAGCTTCAAACTCTCAGAATATGGTATGAAACTCTTAATATGCATAGTAATGAATGCATATCTAATTACTTCTTGCGTATAGATGAGATTGTCAATTGTATGAGGAATCTGGGTGAAGAAATTAAGGAAGTTGTCTTAGTTGAAAAGTTTTTGAGATCCTTGTCTGCTAAATTTGAATCCAAAGTGTCTGCCATAGAAGAAAAGGAGGATCTGCAGAAAATCACTATGACGCAACTTCACAGAATCTTAACTACTTTTGAGATGAGAATAGGAGGACCATCAGACATGAGAGAAGCCGCATTCAAAGTATCAGCAAATGGAAAGGAAAAACTCAATGAATCAGGATACCTTTCAGAAGAAGAAGATGAGGTAAATTTTTTCAAGAATATTGAACAGGGATCTAGAAGGTTCAAAGGTAAGCTACCTTTCAAATGCTTTTCATGTGGTAGAGTTGGTCACTACACTGCTAGATGCCCTCATAACAAAGGAAAGATGTCTGAAGAAGGTAATAGAAGTTATTATACTCATGATAAAAGTAATGAATCATCCAATAGTGATGAAGACATTAGACTTCTCATGGCATATGAAAATAAGGACGTAAAAACAGAAGAAGTTACCAAATTAAAAGAACAGCCGGAGACAGTAACCAGAGTAAGGGAGCAGCTGCAGGATGTAGTAAAATATCAAAGCATAACAATTCAGAGACTTGAATCTAAGATCCTCTCTCTAAAAGAAGATCTTAAAGAATCAAAGAAGCAGAATAAAGAAGCTCTTGAAGAACAAGAACATGAAGTGCTCGAATTAAGGAAACAAGTGGAAGAAGGAAGAAAAGCAAAAGAAAACATAAGGAAGAAATATCTGGAAAAGGAAAAACAACATCGGGTAGAGGTAAATATCTTAAAAGATAAATTAGAAGAAAAGGATAAAATATTACAATTTCAAGACAATACTAAGATTTTGGATGATATTCTTAGTAGTCAAAGATCCCCTGCTATCAAAACTGGTCTTGGTTTTTATGAAACTGTCGAAGTTGAATCTAGCTCACAGGGTGAGGAAAGGAATTCTAATGCAAAATATGAAATGATCAACTAAGAGATAAGTGGTCAACCCCAGCAACAACCAAGGAAAGAAATTCTTAAAGAAGATATTTTCCTCCTAACTATGGAAATGATAGTCGGTTATTTCCTCAAATGAATAATGTTGAATGTTATGTATGTCATAACTTTGGACATATTGCAGCTAGATGCAGAAGCAAAATGATTCAAGACCATCACACAGAAAGATCATCATGCTCTAGGTACTTCAAGGGATATTTTTTTGCTTGCAATATGTTTGGTTACAAAGCCATTGACTGCTATAGGAGGAATATGAAACATGTAAGATGTTATGCATGTAACAAGTTTGGACATAAACTAAGGGAATGCAGGAGAAAAATTCAAACTCCAAAGCAAGAGGATCATACATCATCACAATTCCAGGTATTAAAGAAGATAAAATTAGAGACAGAAAGATGTAGCATAACTCAGTTAGCTGACATAACAGACACAGGGGAAACTGAAAGTGCAGACCTTCAATATTCCAATTTACATACGCAGATATTATGAAGATAAGTTGCATATATATGCGAGTTAGAGGCTGCAGAGTCGTGTATATGGAGCTTTGAAGGAAAAAGTAGTAGAACAGACTCAGGAAATGGTTCGGTCATGGTATATGATGGTTGGCACAGGCTCAGAGGGGAGCATATGCATTATGGTTAGAAGTCTTTGATGATGATGCTTATTGACACATCTTGCTACTGATTGTTGATTGGCCAAGAGAATGGATTGCAGGTTACAGGTCTGGATGCTAGTGATAGATGCTTATAGTGCAAATCATATGGTGTATGATAGTTACTGATGACTATCATGGTCTTGTTTAGACTCAGCATGTGCTCGAGGGGAGCATGGATAGATTGGTACATCTTGGCATGTACAAAGGGCTAGCTCAATCAGAGACTTCAACATGCACTCAAGGGGAGTATGGACAACAGAATGCATATCAAGGGAGAGAATATCTTGGTCCACCCTTTGCCCTTGATGTCAAAGGGGGAGAGTGACTTGGTGTGGATGTTGCCATCAAGTCCAAAGGGGGAGATTGTTGGTATGATACAGGTGTTGTCCTTGATGGAAACTCATTGACATGACAGATCATAGTACAACTAGAGTGATCAGAGAGGTATATGCAGGTTTGTTGTGACAATAATGCGTATACACGTGGGTTTACCATACACCAAGTCGTGTATATGTAAACAAGCATGATTACAGAAGGAAAGGCACATACATGTTGGGAATCTAAGTTTTAGTCAGTGGTATTTGGTCCATGGTATTTGGGTATTGGTCCATGGTATTTGATCCGAAGTGTTGACCCCAGGTATTGGGTCCAAGGTATTGGTTCTACATGGTTTTGGACCATGGTATTGAGTAAGTCCTAAGACTATATAATGAGAAGATCATTAGGCCAAGAGGGGGTGAGTGTGCAAGTGATGAATACCTAATGAAGTGTGAGATCTAGTATGTTGGTTATGGGTTTGTGATGCTTTGCTTGATCTGAACCAAGGGTGCACCTATGCGATTGATGAAGGTTGATGGACTGAGATCATGAAGACTAAAATGAATTATCATTATATGGTATGATCATGAATAGATCTGAATACTGACACATGTTTTATCCTTTATATCTCATGTTCTAGATATATTTTGAAGTTAAAAATTGCAGCGAAGGTACAAGTAATTATTTTTAGATCTGTACACGGGTTCTCTCTAGTGAAAGGGTGTGTACACGCTGGTTCGACACAGTCATGTAGTGTATACATTATGAGATTTGATGTTTGAGGTTGTTTTTGGTTCTAGTGGTTGTTTCAGAGTTCTAGGCTCTGCTCTATGTTCTGGTGACTGTGTTTTGATGGCAGGGTTTCAGTGATTTAGTTATTGGGTGATTTAGATTTAATGATTGTATTGCAGTGGTGATTGTTTTGTATTTATGGATCCAGTCCCAAAATTTATGACACGTGGTCCCTAGGAGAAAAGGGAAGGTTGTAGCCTTTTGTACGCCAGCACCTATGTACTAGTACTTCAGCTAGTACAAGAGCTAATGGGGTTGTAGCTTCCTTCTAGGAGAAGTTGGAGAATGAGAGAAGGTTGTAGCCTTCTACAGGTAGAATCTTGCGTACTATTATAAGACTGCACCAGTACAGAAATATTGTAGGAAGAAGTTTCTTATTAATAGAAGATAGAAAAGAATTGCAGCAAGTGGTTTTCACCCACATTAGGTTTCCACCTTATATCATGGTGTTCATGTGTGCTTCTTATGTGTGATGATTTGTTCTATTTTATCGCACCTATTTACTATTCATATGGTTAATAATGTCTTGATGCACTCATTGAAGATCAACTAACTGAATCATAATTTTACTAGATATACGCTAGTTTCATTAAACACAGTTGCGTATACACGCGCGTATCCTTAACTGAAGTAGCATATATGAATTTGATAATGGAAATGAAAAGATTATTGATTTGCTAATACTGATTCACCCCCCCCCCCCCCCTCTTAGTATTATTTCCAAGAACAAGGTCATCAAGAATCGTTCTTGTAGAGGAATGACTACTTATGCAGGTGAATGGCATGAAGAGATTCCTGGTTCATGAGGAATCAAGTGGGAAAGTAGCCTGATAGATCTCAGAGGTCAGTATCATGTGGATATCAATTAATATTATGTGATTATACTATGTCTATGTTTATGTTATGGACAGGCCAATGCTAAGAGATACATCAAAAAAATGAAAACAACGTGATGCACAACATCCTAGGATAAGCATGGATGGCAGAGAGACACTGAAATCAAGGTTGCTTGGTAGAGACAATGTGGTTTTGGATGTTTGGTACTATTGTTGTGCATATATTGTACATGTTACATATGTGATGTTGTGTGCATGTGGTTTTGTGTATATATAGTGTGTGTACATGTTGTTATGCAATGTTATCTACATGGTGGTACAGATAATGTTGTGTGAACATTGCATATGCAATGTTGGGCATAGATGGTGCTATGCACATGTTGGATATACAATGTTGTGTGCATATGGTGTTGTGCACATGTTGGATATGCAGTGTTGTGTACATATGATGCTATGTACATGGTGGATATGCAGTGCTATGTACATGTGGTGTTGCATGCATGTTGTACATGTGGTGCTATGTACATATGGTATTGTGTGAATGATTGTACAAGTGGTGTTGTGAGCATGTAGTGTTGTGTTCATGTTGTAGATATGGTGTTGTGTGCAGGTGGAGTTGTGTACATGTCGTGCATATGGTACTGTGTACATGTGGTGTCATGTACATGTCATGCATGTGGTGTTATGTATGTCTAACATTGTATACATGTTGTACAGGTGGTGTCGTGTACATGTGATTTTGTGTACACATTATGTAGGTGATGTTATGTATAGGTGGTACTATGTACATGTTGTACATGTGGTACCATTGTACCTGTGATATTATGTGCATGTTGTACATGTTTTGTTGTGTACATACGGTATTATATATGTAAATGGTGTAGTCATGGTATCATGACATGTGTATTCGTTGTGTTGTACTCTGTGTTTGTATATGTATTGTGTTGAATATTGGATGTAGGTGTATGTATTGTGTTGTGTTGTACAATGGGTGTAGGTGTATGCATTTTATGTCAGGTATATGTGCATGTATTGCATGGCATTGTATGTCATGTGTGGTTCTATATGTGTGATGCACACTATGTGTATGTGCACATGGTTGAGGACAAGGCACTAGGTTTTTGTCGGGTTTGGAAACCGATCTGGAGTACGTATAAGACAAATGTAGAAGTTAAGGATTAATTAAAGTATAAGTACAAGTATTTTATTTCAGTTTATTATGCATTTTATTTTTTATTTTGATCTATGGTGGGTGTGTTTTGAGTTAACCTGATGTGATATGCTTATACATGATGATTTGATCAAAGATGAAAGTTTGACTTGTTGTGACAGGAAGTAAACAATATTGTGAGTGTACCTCATTGACAAGCTACCAATGAGGTATGATGTGAATTTATTTCAATTTATTTTAAATCTAATGGAAGTTATGCGCTTGGTGCAGGAAGCATGAAAATGCCTAGGTTAGGTATTGAAAGCAACTGTAAGAATTGGCAGCCACAATGAAACAAATTTAAAGAAGCAACAGTTTGTTTGTAAAGCACTTCAGAAGCAGGGCCATTCTGGACACTTGTACCCAATAGTCCACTGATTTCCATGAGCATGGTATGACTGAAATGATGGTTTTAGGCAGGGATATGCCTTCATTGTTTGGCCTTTCGATGTAAGGAAGCCTTTCCAAGGGATGGATCGGTCAGGATAGGGGATGTTGGGAAACTTGGAAGGTGAGTGACTCCATGAAAGGGGCTGACCGGATTTCCTGAGGGACTGCGTAGCAGTGAAGGGAAGGTCGAGGATATATTTTTTTGCTCATTATCATTTACATATGGAATTAGATGCACATTTAGAGTGTGCCCTGGAACAATGAGTCAGTAACTATTCGCTTAGAGGAAAAGTGGGGCAGGATTATAGTGTTATACATTAGATGCATCTTTGACAGTGGCAATGGATTCTAAATTTCCTAGGAAGAAGGTGAATCTTGGTATTAAATTGAGGGTGGAGGTATGAGTCTATGGATTCCCTTGTCGATTGATATGGGCATCGTATCCATTTATTTGTTGGTTTAGCAAATGTGCATATGCGTATATGTGGTTATTGTAAATACCATAATGAGCTATGTTATAAAGCTCTAATATACAGTATGTTGTCATGTTTCTACAGTAGTCATTGTAAATACTACAATGAGCTAAATTATAAATTTCCATGGGCAGTATGTTCACTTTTTAGCAATTTTTTTGAGCTCTTAGTGTGGTTTAACACTGAAGATGGTGTTCCCCAAGAAGGAGGGTTCTGTAATAGCCTTGGTGAAAATTCCCTATAATAAAAGTTAATAAAGACAAAATAAGACCATGGGTAAGGGACATGTATTCCAAGCTGAATGTTGGGAAAAGATATCCTAGTGGGCATCACTGGGTGTGTTTATTGCTAAAGGAAATTGGAAAAGGCATTAAAAAGGTAAAAAGGCATTTTTGGCACACTTATTTATGAAAATAAAGGAAAATGGGAGAAAAGGGAGGTGAAAGGTCATAGGTTGCATGTGAGGAGGAAAATGAAGGAAAATAACGGAAATTGAAGAAAATATAGGCCTCATTGACAAAAATTCTTCTGAGGATTAGTTGGCAGGTTTGGTTAGTTCAGCTTTGGGAGATATCTCATTATTCTATCTCTCTCTGTAACACCCTCCTCCCACATCTACCCAAGTAACATGCCAACTAGGTAAACATGCGAGGGCGGGATACTATGATTGGACTCGACCTCCTATGTCACCTTAAGGAAGAGGAATAGACGAAACACATCAACCAACCTATCAACATCAACAATAGAATGCTGAAGAGAGATTTCAACCACTCAGACATCTTGTCCCTGGGTCCCACTGATGTTTTAGACATCTTAGGCCTTTGTCAATATCATGTTATAGGAAAGGAAGCATCCAGAAACCCTAATTCCAAACGAATGCGTCTTTTTCATACACGAAGTCTTATCAATCGTAACGTTTTCTAACATTATGTGGATATGTGCTAGGTTCATGAACTTGTATTTGAAAAGTATATTATCTAGTCTCTAGTTATAGGTGGATATGTCAGACGAATTGGAGTCCCTTGAGAGATGGAATGGATGTGTTCAGTTGGGAGCAATGTGCTTAGCACAACAAGGTAAGGAACGAGTGTATTGTTATGTTTATTTAAGCATTGATATTTATGTGTTCATGGAAATATGATGCAAGGGATTGCATTGAGAAGAAATTTCCATGGAATGAAGGCTCAAGTTGAGCTTTCCCTTGGAAGCAATGGGAACCATGTGAATTGAGTCATGGTGTTTGTTTTTAGTCTTGTGCTTTTCATCTTTTGGTGATTTTTTGTATTTGAGTGCCTTGTGCATGGCCATGCCACTTTGGTTGTGGTGTCGTATTTTTGTTTATTTGCCATGGTTTTGTTCTTGTTTGTTTCTTGTCTTGTCTTTTATATGTAGGTTCTAGGGAATTGGTTGGGAAAGAGGAAAGTTAATGGAGCCTATGGAGAGTTGAATGAAACCCAATAAGTGATGTAAGCCCTAGATGAAGCTCAGTGAATGTAGAAAGGTAGATGGAAGCAAGCGTATAACAACTAGTTGGCTTTGTTGGGTCCATTGGTGTAAATGGATGATGGTGGGGTAGTCATGATAAAAGTAATAAGGAAAGGTAAAGTAAATAGATTTGAGGCATCTGATGCCTTAGCTATGTTGGGAATTATTTTCCTTGATGTTGTACAAGCATTGCATGGATAAAGGAATTTCTCTTAACCTTGAAATTATGATATCTAGTAATTATGTTGCAATCATGATTGTGTCGATGTATATATATGTATACATGTATGTATGTAGGTATGTTGTTTTCTGACGAGATCACGATTGTTTTGTGCAAATGTTTATATATATATATATATATATATATATATATATTATATATATAATATATATATATTATTATGTATGTATTTATGTATGTATGTATGTCACTATCTAATAGGGTCATCAAGAATCGTTCTTGTGGAGGAATGACTGCTTATGCAGGTGAATGGCCTGAAGAGATTCTTGGTTCATGAGGAATCAAGTGGGAAAGTAGCCTGATAGATCTTATAGGTTAGTATCATGTGGATATCAATTAATATTATGTGATTATACTATGTCTATGTTTATGTTATGCACAGGCTAATGCTAAGGGATACATCAACAAAATGAAAACAACGGGATGCGTGACATCCTAAGATAAGAATGAATGGCAGAGAGACACTAGAATCAAGGTTGCTTTGTAGAGACATTGTGGTTTTGGATGTTTGGTACTATTGTTATGCATATATTGTACATGTTGCATCAATGATGTTGTGTGTGTTGGGTTGTTTTATATTCTTTCCACGACTAGCCCATGTAGTTAACCGAGGTTTATAGGGGGGAGGTCACAAGGGGTTTGAGGGGCACCCGTAACCCCACTTTATGGGGTCCTGGGTAGTGCCCCAGAAAATTTTGGTTTTTGACTCTATGTTAGGTTCGGTAGACCCACCTATGGTTTTGTGCATGATTTTCGCACATGTTTTTGGACGCGATGGTTTTCGGTCGATGGTATTGGATACTTCGGCATGTATAAATATGTATTGTAACATTGAAAGGAATATAATGAAAAAATCAATCTAGTAGTCCCAGTTTTGGGATCCAGGGGAAAATCTCTATGTATATGTGTTTTATGTGTTATGCTCTCGCATTGTTTATTTTCCATGTTTTAGAATTCGTATGCAGGTAATTCCTATACAGGGTTAAAACCTACATTTGTTATCAAAGTTGTTTTGGCTTCAAGGGGATGCCTTTGTTGTTGAGGGGTTTTGCTTAGGCCTTTGATAGACCCTGCTCAGTGGGAAATATGTGAGATCAATTTCGGTGGTGAAAAAAGATGGCGAGCAGTGGAAATATAGAGATCGAGAAATTTAATGGTCAAAGTTTTGAGTTGTGGAAACTCAAGATGGAGGATCTGTTGGTGGATAAAGATCAATGGATCGCGATAGATCCAGGTACTAAACCAACGGGAGTGTCTGATGAAGAATGGAAGAAGTGGATCGGAAGGAAAAGAGCACAATAAGATTGTGTGTCTTAGATTCAATATTGTTGAATGTATCAGGGGAAGCTACGGCCAAGGCTTTGTGGGACAAGTTAGGGACTTTGAACCAATCTAAGTCTCTGGTGAATAAATTGTTCCTGTGGAAAAAGTTGTATAACCTGAGGATGAAAGATGGAGACTCGGTGACAAAGCATCTGAATGCATTTAATACTGTGGAAAGTCAGTTAGCATCTGTTGATATTAAAATTTCAGATGAAGATAAGTCCATTAGTTTGTTGTATTCTCTACCAGATTTGTGGGATAGTCTGGTTATTGCAATAGGTAGCAATGTAGTTGCCTTGCAGTTTGATGAAATAGTCTCAGCCTTGCTGATGGAGGAGATGAGACGGAAAAATAGGGAGAGCCAGAATGGTGATGCATTGTCTGTATGAGGACAGCCCCAGAACAGAAACAAAAATAAGTCATCGAGTGGGAGAACTAAATCTAGAGGGAGATCCAAATCTCCAAGAAAACCTATAAAGTTGTTGTGCTGGAAATGAGGAAATGAAAGGCACTACAAAAGGGACTATAAATCTAAAGCTCCTGATAAAGGAAAGGGATCTGATGATGCTCCTTCTGTAGAGGCAAAAACCACCTCAGATGAAGGTGGGGATGTGTACTTGGTTTCTTCAAGTACACATGTTGATCACAAGGCATGGTTGATTGACTTAGGTGCATCCTTTCACTTCACTCCCCATAGAGAGTGGTTCTGTGAGTATGAGAAATATGATGGTGGTGATGTCTTCTTGGGGGATGATAGGAAGGCTAGAATTGCTGGTCACGGAAAAGTAAAGTTGAAGTTGCAAGGTGGAATGGTTAGAACACTTCTGGGTGTTTTACATATTCCTGCATTGGCCAGAAATATGATTTTTGTAAGCAAGCCGGACGATGCAAGTGTAAAAACAGTGTTCAAGAAGGATACCTACAAAATGGTTTGGGAGCACTGGTATTGATGTGGGGAGTTCAGATTGGAACTTTGTACAAGCTACAAGGTAGCACTGTTATTTATGGGTGCAACAATTCTTTGGTTCTTGAAAGTGGAGAAAAAAATCTAGTGGTCTCTAGAGAGAAGACCATGTTGTGGCATCAAAGGCTTATACATATTGGAGGAAAGGGCCTTCAAATATGTCATGGTAAAGGTATGGTAGAAGGTTGAGTAATTGCTCTTTGGAATTTTATTTCTATGAAAATTGTGTATATGGGAAGTAGAATTGGGTGAGTTTCCCCTCTGGTAGTATGAGGGCGAAACAAATATTAAAACTTGTGCACAGTGATGTGTTTGGACCTGTGAAGGTTCCATCACTGGGTAAGTCTGTGTACTATGTATCATTTATAGATGACTTCTCAAGGAATACATGGATATATTTCCTTAAGAAGAAATCTGAAGTCTTTGACAGGTTTAAAGAATTTAAGGCTCTGGTGGAAAATCAGACAGAGAAGAAGATAAAGGTGTTGAGGACAGATAATGGTGGAGAATTCTGCAGCAAGGAATTTGAAGAATTCTGTAAGAAGTGTGGTATAGAACGGTAGAAGACTACTCCATATACACCTCAACAAAATGGAGTTGCAGAAAGAATGAATAAGATGTTGATGGAAAGGGCAAGAAGCTTGCTCAGTGGTGTCGAGTTAGGACAGGAATTTTGGGTAGAGATGGTGGATATTGCATGTTACCTGGTCAATAGGTCATCTTCATCAGCGTTGGAGGATAAGGATCCACAAGTGGTATGGACTGGTAAGAAACCCTCTCTTTCACATCTGAGGGTATTTGGATGTGATGCATATGTACATGCTCCAAGGAAGGAACGAACCAAGTTGGATAGTAACTCTGAAAAGTGCATCTTTATTGAGTATAAGGATGGTTTAAAGGGTTATAAGCTTTGGAACCCACTCACACAAAATATTGTGTATAGTGAAGATGTGGTGTTTAGAGAGTAACAGATGTTATTAAACATGAAGTATAACCAAAGGAACCTGAGAAGATAGAGTTTGAGCTTAAGGAGCAAGAATCAGACTCTACATCAGAGGAGGAATTAGAAGATGAAGAGCGAAAAACTCCGAGTGTGAGAAGATCAGTTCGAGAAAGAAGGAAACTAGAAAGGTATAGTCCATCTGCTTTCTATTCAATTTTTTCTTTGTCTATTACCGATGATGATCCCAGAATTGTGAAGGAAGCAGTGGATTTAGAGGATGGAAAACTATGGAAAGAGGCCATGGTTGATGAAATGGCATCTTTGCACAAAAATGAGGCCTTGGATCTAGTGGAGTTGCCGGATGGAAGGAAACCCATTGGAAAAAAATGGGTTTTCAAAAAGAAGGCAAATGCAGAAGGAAAAGTGGAGAAATACAAAGCTCGATTGGTAGCAAAAGGTTATTCCCAGGTGTCGGGAATTGATTTTGGTGATATTTTTTCTCTTGTTGCCAAGGTAACTTCAATTAGATTACTTTTATCTATTGCTGCTCCTTTTGATTTTGAGGTAGAACAGATGGATGTGAAGATAGCATTTCTTCATGGGGATCTGGAAGAGGAGATCTACATGAAGCAACCTGAAAGCTTTGTTGTGAAGGGTAAGAAAGAACTAGTATGCAAGTTAAAGAAGTCTCTATATGGGTTAAAACAGTCACCAAGGATGTGGTATCAGAAATTTGATACGTTTATACGAGGACTTGGCTTCACCAGAAGCAAAGCAGATCACTGTGTATTTTAAACTAATTGGTGACCATGTTATTTATCTGGTCTTGTATGTGGATGATATGTTGCTGGTTGGAAATGACAAAGAAGTTATCCAAGATTTGAAGACTCAATTTTCCTCCAAATTCGACATGAAAGATCTTGGTGCTGCAAACTATATTTTGGGCATGGAAATTAAAATAGATCAAGCAAAGAGGAAGCTCTGGTTAAAAAGAGGAAGTATTTTGAAACAATATTGCAATAGGTTCAGACTCGAAACGTCGACAACAAAACATGGAAACTGTGGAAAATCCAAACTCCATTCAAAAATATTGCATAGGTTTAATATGCAGGATAGTAAATCGGTGAAGGTTCCTATTCCTGTAGGTGTGAGGTTATCTGTTGAGCAGTGTCCCAAGACATAAGAATAGGAAGAGGATATGTACCATGTTCCATATGCAAGTGCAGTTGGTAGCCTAATGTATGCAATGGTCTGTACTAGACAAAACATTGCACATGTAGTCGGAGTATTGAGTAATTTTATGTCAAAACCAGGGAAGGAGCACTGGACAACAGTGAAGCAGGTTTTCAGGTATTTGCATGGCACTAGTGATTATGGTTTGTTACTAGTGATTATGGTTTGTTCTACTAAGGAAGACCAGGATTGGACAATGTGTGGGATATTTGTGGCTTTGTTGATGCAGGTTGGTTTGGAGATCTGCATCAGAGAAGATCTACAAGTGGGTCTGTGTTTAACCTATTTGGTGGTGCAGTCAGTTGGATGAGTAAGAAACAATTTGTAGTGGCACTATCAACTATAGAGGCAGAATACATGGCAACCACTCATGCAAGCAAGGAAGCAGTTTGGTTGCAAAGATTGTGTTCAAGCATGGGGTTAGTATAGGAAGCTATAAGGATAGACTGTGATAGCCAAAGTGCAATTTTCTTGGCAAAGAACCCTACATATCATTCAAAGACAAAGAACATTGATGTTCAATATCAGTTTGTGAGGGATATGATAGAAGACAAAAAGGTGTTGCTAGTAAAGGTGGACATTTTGAAGAATATTACAGATGCATTACAAAATATGTGAGCTCTGAGAAGTTCTCTTGGTGTAGAGAAACAATGGGTGTTGCAGGGCTGGATAAATGACTAAGCTCTCTTGTCGCCCCTGTGGAAAGAAAACAACAAGTGGGAGAATGTTGGGTTGTGTTATATTCTTTCCATGACTAACCCACGTAGTTAACCAGAGGTTGGCGGGGGAGGTCACAGAGGGTTTGAAGGCAAAAATTTTGGTTTTGGACCCTATGTTAGGTTGGGCAAACCCGCCTATGGTTTTGTGCATGATCTTCGGACATGTTTTTGGACGCGATGGTTTTCGGTCCATGGTTTTGGACGCAATGGTTTTTGGTCCATGATATTGGATGCTTCGGCATATATAAATATGTATTATAACATTGAAAGGAATATAATAATAAAAATCAAGCTGGTCATGGTTTTGGGATCCAGGGGAAAATCTTTGTGTATATGTGTTTTATGTGTTATGCTTTCGCATTGTTTATTTTCCATTTTTTAGAATTCTTATGCAGGTAATTTCTATACAGTGTTAAAACCTACAGTGTGCATGTGGTGTTGTGTATATATAGTGTGTGTACATGTTGTTATGCAATGTTATGTATAGGGTGGTACAGATAGTGTTGTGTGAATATTGTATATGCAATGTTGGGTACAGATGGTGCTATCCACATGTTGGATATACAATGTTGTGTGCACATGGTGTTGTGCGCATGTTGGATATGTAGTGTTATGTAAAAATGATGCTATGTACATGGTGGATATGCAGTGCCATGTACATGTGGTGTTGCGTACATGTTGTACATGTGGTGCTATGTACATATGGTATTTTGTGCATGATTGTACATGTGGTGTTGTGAGCATGTAGTGTTTTGTACATGTTGTACATATGGTGTTGTGTGCAGGTGGAGTTGTGGACATGTCATGCATATGGTACTATGTACATGTGGTGTCATGTACATGTCGTGCATGTGGTGTTGTGTACGTCTAATGTTGTATACACGTTGTACAAGTGGTACAATTTACATGTGGCATTGTGTACATGTTGTACAGGTGGTGTCGTGTACATGTGATTTTGTGTACACATTATGTAGGTGGGTTATGTATAGGTGGTGTTGTGTACATTTTGTACATGTAGTACTGGTGTACATGTGATATTATGTGCATGTCATACATGTGTTTATTATGTACATATGATATTATGTATGTAAATGGTGTAGTCATGGTATCATGACATGCGTATTTGTTGTGTTGTACTCTGTGTATGTATATGTATTGTGTTGAACATTGGATGTAGGTGTATGTATTGTGTTGTGGTGTACACCTGATGTAGGTGTATGTATTCTGTTGTGTTGTACATTGGGTGTAGGTGTATGCATTTTATGTCAGGTACAGGTGCATGTATTGCATGGCATTGTATGTAATGTGTGGTTCTATATGTGTGATGCACACTATGTGTATGTGCACATGGTTGAGGAGAAGGCACTAGGTGTTTGTCGGGTTTGGAAACTGATCCAGAGTACGTATGGAATAAGGACAAAGGTAGAAGTTAAGGATCAATTAAAGTATAGGTCTTAGTTTTTTGTTTCAGTTTATTATGCATTTGATTTATGATTTTGACCTATGGTGGTTATGTTTTGAGTTAACCTAATGTGATATGTTTATAAATGATGATTTGGTCAAAGATGCAAGTTTGACTTGTTGTGACAGGAGGTAAACAAGATTTCAAGTGTACCTTATTGACAACCTACCAATGAGGTATGATGTGAATTTATTTCAATTTATTTTAAATCTAATGGAAGTTATGTGCTTGGTGCAGGAAGCACGAAAATGCCCAAGTTGGGTATTGAAACCAACTGTAAGAATTGGTAGCCATAATGAAACAAATTTGAACAAGAAATAGTATGTTTGTAAAGCATTTCAAAAGTAGGGCCCTTTTGGGACACTGGTACCCAATAGTCCACTAATTTCCATGAGCTTGCTATGACCGATATGATGGTTTGAGGTGGGGATATGCCTTGGTTGTTTGACCTTCTGATGTGAGGAAGCCTTGCCAAGGGATGGATCGGTCGGCATAGGGGATGCTAGGGAACTTGGAAGGTGAGTGACTCCATGAAAAGGGGTGACTGGATTGCCTGAGGGACTGTGTAGCAGAGAAGGGAAGGTCGAGGATAGATTTTTTTGGTCATTAGCATTTACAGATGGAATTAGATGCACATTTGGAGTGTGCCCTGGACCAATGAGCCAATAATTTTTCGCTTAGAGGAAAAGTGGGGCAAGATTATAGTGTTAGACATTGGATGCATCTTTGGTTTTGGATTTCATGGGAAGGAGGTGAATCTTGGTATTACATTGAGGATGGAGGTATGAACCTATGGATTCCCTTGTCAATTGATATGGGCATCGTATCCATTTATTTGTTGGTTTAGAAAATGTGCATATGTGTATATGTGGTTATTGTAAATACCATAATGAGCTATGTTATGAAGCTCTAGTATATGGTATGTTGTCATATTTCTACAATAGTCATTGTATATACTGCAATGAGCAAAATTATGATGTTCCATGGGTAGTATGTTCATCTTTTAGCAGTTTTTTTGAGGTCTTAGTGTGGTTTAACACTGAGGATGGTGTTCCCCAAGAAGGAGGATTCTGTAGTAGTCCTGGTGAAAATTCCCTATAATAAAAGTTAATAAAGAAAAAATAAGACCATGGGTAAGGGACATGTAATCCAACATGAATGTTGGGCAAAGATATCCTAGTGGGAATCACTGGATGTGTTTATGGCTAAAGGAAATTGGAAAAGGCATTAAAAAGGTAAAGAGGCATTTTTGGCACACTTATTTATGAAAATAAAGGAAAATGGGAGAAAAGGGAGGTGAAAGGTCATAGGTTGCATGTGAGGAGGAAATGAAGGAAAATAATGGAAATTGAAGAAAATAGAGGCCTCATTGATAAAAATTCTTCTGAGGATTAGTTGGCAGGTTTTGTTAGTTTAGCTTTAGGAGATCTCTCATTATTCTATCTCTCTCTGTAACACCCTCCTTCCACATCTACCCAAGTAACCATGCCAACTAGGTAAACATGCGATGAGTGGATACTATGATTGGATTTGACCTCCTATGTCACCTTAAGGAAGTGGAATAGATGAGACACATCAACCAACCTATCCACATCAACAACAAAACCCTTAAGAGAGATTTCAACCACTCAGACATCTTGTCCCTGGGTCCCACTGATGTTTTGGACATCTTAGGCCTTTGTCGATCTCATGTTATAGGAAAGAGAGCATCCAGAAACCCAAAGTTGCTCTCCTAGGGTTGCTTGCCAGCAACCAGAGAATAAATTTATTAGTGCTATGCCAACAAATTTGCGATTTGAGCCACTTTTTAAGGCCCAAAGCCTAGGTCACTACCTAGAATGGAATGGTAAATCAGGAACAATAAAAGAATAGGGAAACAATGATGCAAAAGAAATTAGTTGAAAAAGACCTTATGAGACCCCTACTAGCCATGCTAGGTGTTATCACTATAAAATTTCCCTAGGGTTGTCATTTTATGTTTAAAGAAATAATAGAGGTAACCACAAACCTACTTTTGAGATCAAGATCTAGGCTTCCTAATGCTCAAAGAGGGCTCTCTCTTTATGATTTAACTTTGTTGAGTTAATTGATTTTAGGCTAGTTATTTAAGCTTGATTGGGTTTTGATTTGATTTGGTGGTGGAATCATTGATTTAGATGGATAGATGAGTGTCTTTTTACCATTGGGCCATTGAGTCCAAATGTCAAGAAAACATGACTGAATCAATTTCTAAAGATATTTTTCACATGGCAAGGTAGCTGAGTAAATTCAAATCTTTTAGGTAGGATGGTGAAGTGGTTTTCAATCGGGGTCAAGAAGCAGTTAAGGATTCCTCAAAATGGATAATGAGGAAAATGAAAAAGGTCAATCAAAACTAGGGAGCAATGAAGAATTCCCTACTCTAGATATCAGAAGAAAACATCAAAATGAATAAATTTTCAAGACAAAGTGTACTTAAACAAATTCTGTATTAACATTCCAGTTATCTCATTCAAATTGGAAAACATGCAATTATGTGAAATACTTAAGAAGATAGCAATTTAACAAATGAAAGATACTTCACTAAAGTGGCCCAACACATGAATCCTGTAATGCAATGCCTTTATTACTCAATCTAGTCTGCTGACTTGAAAATGTTACAATAAACCCTCAGGTTTTAGATCAATACAACTATAGAAATATTCAGTAATCCACCCTCAATACTTCAAGTTGTGAAGTATTTATACAAAATTTATTACAAAATATCCTAAAACTAATTTAGAAATTATTAAAGGAAACTGAAATATCTTCATGCACGAAGATGGAGACAGATATGTAACTGATGTGAGTTGTCCCTCTTTTATTGCTTGTAGTTGGATTTTCTTTGATATTATGCTACTTTTTTTCTCTTGTTGATTTTTTTCTTACTGAGTATCTCTTATACTGCCTTTCACTGATACCCTTTCATCTTTAAACTCTGTCACTGCTTTATTTTTATTTTAACCTTGATTGCTCTTTTAGCTGTTTTACTTTTAATATTCATAGTAAATCATTCAACTTTTCCCAAGATTGTTCATCTGGTAATTTAATATTTACCATCCATCTATAGATTTCATTTATTTCTGTGTATTTTGCAAAAGTAGGCTTGTTTATAAAGAGATGTTTTACCTCATGTTAGAGGTCAAAGAGGTTCTCAAAAGTCTAATAGAGCACTTTTCCTGTAGGAATCCCTTTCATGGAGGAATTGTTGGCTTGTTCCTTTGCCACTTCTCTAATTTTCTTATCATGATCTTCATGTGCCATCAACCTATCATTAATCACTAATGGATTAGGCAGACCTTTCTGCCTCAAAGCATCAAATTTCACCATAAACCTGGCTATTGCTAAATCCATGGTTTGGCACTTCTCCTCAAGCTGTATCATCAGGTTCCTCTTGGTGATTACCTTCTTTACCTCTAGTATGGTCTCAGTTCTTGCAGCTATTCCAAGCTCCTGCAATGCATACTTGCTCTTTGAGTTAAGGAACTAGATTATCCTTGAGGCTTCTTCTGGCTTATTCCCAAGTTCGGCTCTTACCCTTTGAATTTCTTCACCAACTTCTTTGACCAAATCATTATGCTCAAATATCACTTGTATAGATGGCCAAATATCATTGATTAAGTCAATGATATTGGCCCATAAATGTTTTGCTTGGGCTAGTGGCTCTTTTAGTGTCAATTATTTTTCTAACTTTTGTATCCTTTCATTCAATCTGTTTGACTTCTGTGTCTCATTCCTATGCATGATTTGAGGAAGGTTCTTTTCATCCTCTAGAATTTTTATTTGTTCTTTAAATCTATTTATTTCATTTGTTTGGATGGACAAATCTTCCATGGCTTTGATCAGTTTACTTGCTTCATCACTAGGATGAGTTGTTTCTATTGTTGAACCTATTGTTGATGTAGTTGTTGATGCAGTGGGAAGTGTTGTAGCTACTGGATCTGTTGTGGCCACTAAAGCTACCAAAGTAGAAAGAACTATTGTAGTAACTGTAGGAATAGAAGTGACAGTAGCTGCTTCCATGCTAGCTTGTTTCTCTTGCACTAACTTATCCATCTCATTCTCCATTTCATTTAATTGAACATTTAACTGAAGAATGAGGTCCATCATCTCATATTTTTGGCTTTGATTCTCTAGAACTTCCTTGGTCTGTGGATGTTCAAAAGGAGGCAATTTCAGATGCTTCTTTAATGTAGCAATGTCTTCATTCTTCTTTTTTATGAGCTTTTCTGTTGCCTTGATGTCAATTGGATTATATCCAATCTCAATAACCAATTCTTCCAGTGATTTAATTATGTTATACTTTTCTTGTGAGGATGCTTTCTCTAGTTTAAACTGTGTTGTCATATTCTCTAGATAATTTTGAAGTTTTTGTACACATAACATTGTTGGTCATAGTTGAGTATATCATTTCTCCTGCATGCTTATGAAACTCAATTTGATATATAGGATGAACATTCTTGGCCAAAACTTCAAATTCTATCTTTTTGTGATCTGCTGATGACTTAGGCTACTATACTGTGGGCTGCAAAAAGTGTTATAGCTCCAAATATCACCTTTGGTATTTGTGATGCTTGGTTTATGGCCTAGGGCAACCTCTCCTTCCAGACTTGGTCCAAATATTTTAAAAAATAGTGTTTTACATCCTATATGCTACTTTTCCCTATGATAAAAGCATGTACAAGCGGGTTAGTCTATACCCAACACGCTTATATGTGTTAAAACACTTAAAAAAATCATTTTCCTTAATTATGGGTGGAGTTCATGGATTTTACATGTTGATTACCTCCTATTTCCTGTGGTCCAACTGTTCCCAACTATTTCCCAACTAAAAAACTAATTTAGGAGAAGTATAAAAAGAGTTCAATGGGAAGGGATTAAGGAGGAGAGAAGAGCTAGAATTACTATACCGAGATTATCCCCTAATCAAGTCTGAAGTATCCCTGTGCTTCAAGCACTTCCCAAAGTTCAGGAAACCCTTGTTTCCTTGAGCGTTGATCTTCTCCCACTTGCTTGAGATATCATGGTATTGGTTGTGGAAGGAGGCTGTTGAAGACTGGGACTGGACAGACCTAGAGGATGGTTCCACTTGGAGTTGGAAGGAGAGGACTTAGGTGAACTCTTTCCTTGTTTATTATAGTTTTCTACAATAAAAAGAAACATTGACTTGTTCCTGATATCGACTTTGTTTATGCATCAGATTTTATTGTTATAATTCATATATGAATGATTATTTTGTTGTGTAACTAACCATTTACTTATATGATATAAAGTTGATTTCATTAAAATGCTTTATCTATATGCTTCTATGTGTATTTTAATTGGTTGATTTACAGATTCGAAGATCATCAAGAGTTGCAAAGGGTTTGGGCCCTTGCTAGAACTATTCAAACGAAGGACATCCAGGTACGTTCATCCTTGCATAGTTTCATTATCTAAGCATGTTACCTGAGTTATATGCGTGTTTCTCGCTGGAGATTACTCTTGATCTGTTGGGGTTTTGACCCAAAGCCCTTGGGGACTTGTTCCCTTAACAAAATGGTCATCTACATTTTCCCTATTTTAAGATCAAAAGCTTAAAGTAACCCATTCTAATTACTAGGAGTTTGTTTGAAATATTGGGCATAGGTTTCAGCTTTCGATGTTCCATTTCTCAACTTGATTTCTTTATATTACTCCTTTATATATTTTTCATTGTCCACTGGTTTTCTTGATCAAGAGACCTCAATACTATGCTGCTTTTGAATAATCTAAGTATTAGAGGTTGAAGGCTGATGAGTTTCCTCTAAAACTGTTGGAGTTGTATTCTCTTTAACCACTGTATCTATTCCAATGATCTCAAGTGTATCAATTGTCTCTTCTTGGTCATTTACAGGATTTAGCTTGGGCTTCTTCTGGTACATAATTTCAAATTTGTCATCTGTTGTATCCTTGTTTGAGCAAGAACCTTCTTCTCTAGTCCTTTTTGTATTTATGTCCTGTAGGGCTAGAGTATGCAAAATGGAACTAGTATCCATTTGTTTCTCCATATATATTAAGGTGTTTTCCAACAACTCTGACTAGTTGGTATTTCTTTCAATCTCTGGCCTGGACTCATGCATAAAAGGGCTCAATTTAAAATTGAGTCTTAGTTTGTTTATGACTCCTAAAGGATCATACTTCAATTTGAAACTATTACTAAATTTCATTTCCTATAAACATTTTTTCTGCTTCTTCTCCAACCTCCCTATTATTGCAGATAAAAGGACCAAGCTGGATTTTTATTTTAAATTGTGTTTTCTTCCTAGATGATAGAAAATTCACATCATTTGAATTTATGATCTACCTGATATACTCTAATGAAAATATCCTCATGGGGAGATATTTGGGCAACTTATAGGGAGTGAACTAACATCCATATTCCCTTACTTCAGTGTGGTTCTGGTAGAAATACCAGTCCCCTATTCTACTTTTTTCGGACAATTGTAAAAATCTCTTTATCTCGTCACTGATCCTGGGTTGATTGCTACTGCTTAGCATATTAACAACTGGGTGAACAAAGGAATCAATGAAATATTTGTAGCTGAAAACTGTGGAATATTTTTGGATTAAGGATGTCCAAAAGATAGCAAATCTAGGATGGCCCTTAGTGTTCATATTTTGAATGTTAACTATAAACCTTTCTAACTGGAAGTATAGAAACATATGGAACAATACTAAAGAGTATTTGAATACTCTTTCATTTGGAAAATTGATCAATTGATCATGGATTTTGTCTGCTAAGAACTGGGAAAAATTGAAAACTGTAGTTGGAGGCTTGCCTAGGCAAAAAATAGAAAGGAAAGCAAGTATAGGCTCATCTACATGTTCATCAGTGATATATCCTAGAATACAAGACAACATGGTTACAATTTGTCTGGCTCTCTCAAAGAAAATGGTGGCATAGTATGGAGGAGGACTGTCTGTAGGAATATGAGCATCCTCTAGGATGAAAGTCTGAAAATTTTCGATCTCTTGGGAAGGTCCAACTTTAACTACAAATCAGTAGGTTTTCAATAGAAAATGGGGTTTCATTAGGCTTTGGCTATATCTGCAACACTTCATTTATTGACTTTGCAGTGATTGTGAATAAAATCTGCTGGTTAGGAGAGATTATGGCTCTTTGACTTGGGATATAGCAGAGGTGGCATAGGTGGATGATTTCAGGGAACTGTTATACCTGTGGGAACAAGTATTTGGGTAGATTAGACTCCCATAACTGAATATCATCATTATGGTTGAGGAATTTGTCTTTACGCCAATAGTGGAGTTTCAATAAATGGCTAGGGGAGGTTGTGTCTTTGATTTGGAAATATTTGTCAGCGAAGGGGAGGTGGTCAATATCCATGTGAGGAGTTTGCAGGGGTTTTTCATTCAAGATGTTTTGGGAAGCCATAGTTTTGTTTATTTTGTTGAATTAATCACTATCTGGCTTAAGGAGTAGGGTTAGGACCTCTCGAATAGTGTGAAAGGTGAATACAGTCTGCAACAAAGGGTTTTCTGGATGCACAGTGGCTTTCTTTAGTTTGGAAAGGGTTTTAATTAGTTCAATTGATAATCCTATTATAAATATTGTGCAGAGCTTAAGTACAAGGCCTTTCTATTACTTTCAGGAATACCTAGAAAACAAAGATTTGGTATGCGGAAGGGTTCCCTAGGGGCAGCAAAGGCTTTTTGAGGCTTCAATGGTCTTTATGCTGCTTCAAATTAGAGTCTGCAGTGTCTTCTAGTCGTAAATGGGGTTAAAACAATTGAGCAGAGTTTCTGGGGTTTAGAATTTGTTGGCAGAGGTTCTTTGCAACAAAATAACAGTGAAAAGGATAGAAAGGGTGGCATTTGGCGTTTAACCAATAGTGGTTAACCTTTGGAGGCATGGTTAATGTTTGAATAGTTGGTGGCTTCCTCTTACATGGGGAGGCATTATTATGGCTTATCGCACCACTTTTTAGTGTAGGGTGGTACTTTTTTAGAGGATGCGATATAACGTGGGTTGCCACATAGAAAAAAGGCGATCGAGGAAAACCACAAATCTCGCATGCTTTTGAGATATTAAAGGTTGGATTTCAGAGCACGTGATATGCAATGTGGGTCATTGAATCTGGAGGTGGGTGATTAGAGGGCTATCACGTGGCAGAGTTGCGAGGGATGAGTCAGGGTGTGGGCTCAGGGAGTTATGAAGTGGAGGGCTTGAAATATGTAAAGTGGGACTAAATGTATAAAGACTATAGGTTAGAATAATATAAAGGGTTTAGGGAATACAAGAGTGGGTGTTAGAAAAACATTTATGATTAGTTAAAAGGGTATCAGGGAGGGTCTTTCAATGGGGCCTGATACATTTTAACTTTTTAAACATAGGATAAGGGGTTTTTAGTGGGTTTACAAGGGAAAATGAGACAAAATAAGGGAAAAGGTAAAATGAAGGGGAAGGGATATTTTTACAAGGGGAAATGAAGAGGGAAAGGTCCTTTGTAATCAAGAAAGGGAAAAATATTAGGGAATGAAAAATAATGAAGGGGTAATGAAGGGAAATTAATAATTTAGATATGTAAGGGGTTTAATGAAATGAGAGGAAATAGTGAATGGGCTTTAGTATTTAGGCCTAAGATTATATAAAACTTTTAGGGTCAATACCCAAAGTAATATATGACTTTTGTTAATGTACTCTTTCCTTGATAATTCCTCCTGCACATGAAATATAGGATTAAGCATGATGAAGGTGCATTTGAGCTAGCAACCATATGCATTCCAAAACCTCTTTTACCTACCCTTTATTTACACTAGAATTTTCTCTTCATTTATTGGGTACGTTTGAGCTTGCTGACCCTTTATTTCTTTTTCTTTGATAAGAAAACTATATAATTCTAATCTTATAACTTCCAATGGCTCAGATTAAACTAATGAGCTCATTATTATTCTCTACCTAACTACTAATTTTCCAAGATTAAACAATTTGGCTACATCTTTCTTCTTTATCTATCAGCATGAAATTTAAAGCATGAATGAATCAAGATTAAACTGATTAGCCATCATGGATTATATCATTTTTTGACAAGATGCACACAATCTTAATTTTGCAAGGAAAAGTAAAAAGTAGTGGCATTTGAATTTGCATCACTTTCAGAATCTATTTTTTATCTCTTTTTGGTGGGGTTCATATTTTATTTTCTTTTTTGATCCTTTTCTTTTATACCTTTGATTTTTCTTTTAAGACTTACCCTCTTTACATTTTTTTTTTAATATGGGAAAACATTTTGCAGAAAGAAAAGGTATGTACAATATTACAAGACTAATCATATCCAATTCAAAATTATGAATCCTATTATTATAAGACCCTAGCACTAGGCATTTCGTCAAACATATCATCAACATGTAACCTATAAGTGTAAACAACATAATGTAGTGTAGGCGTCTCACACTTATCTAAGAATCACTATGAACCGTTGTTCCATCATGTCATTTTCTGCATTATCATCTATTAGGCCATAGATACATTATCCATTCATTTACAAGTAAAAACGTGATGACATCAATACATCGTTGTTGTCATAAAACATACATATAACCAACATAATCGGGACAGAAATATCATAAACATATAAGCCATAAAATCCACATATATATTAGTACATTTACACGTGAAAATAGATGGAATGAGTTTCTCATTAATGAATGCAATAAACAAATTGGAGATGGGACTAGCACATTCCACCCGACCATGGATTGGTTGAGCCAAGTCTCTCTTCATCCAATCACCCCCGTGCCATATTCCAGGCATGAATGTGGAACTCATAGAACACAACAAAAACACCAAATAAGCATGGATGCCAACAGAGTTCTCCACCTACACCATGAGGAATTTGACTGCATCCTAGTCTCTCAATATTTACCATAAACCACAGTCTGATCGAGGGATCACTATGCCCTACACCAAGACACACTCTCTAGGCTTTACCATACATCCCATCCCAATACTTCTAGGCCCAACAGAGATAAATCCACCTCTTGGCTTTAGCGTATATCCCACCATTCACTAGCAAGGATTCATAGTCCCACCAAGGCACACAATCTAGATTTACTACAACCCACAGTCTGGTTCAGGGGTTATTAGGCCAATGCCTTTACCGTGATCCTCAGTCTAGTTCATGGACCAGTAGGCCATGTGTTTGGCAGTTTAAAGATCCACCCCACTTAGCTTCGAATCCATCCAGACATCGCACATTAACTGAATATGAGAAACCCATCTCATCAAAGTTGTCATAAATGGTTAGCCAAGGCTAAGAGCACTATCACGCCCGACAAAACCCATGCCATGATAGAAAAGAACCACATGCAATACCATGCATTCCAAATATAGAAAGGAATATGCACATGCAAGTCGATACTTGCAATGAATCCTATTGTAGCTGCTTGATCTTACCTTTCCCTGCTTGATATTTGCTTCCTCTTGCCTTCTTTGACTTTCTTGCTCCAATGCCAAAGTACTCCAAGAAACTCTAAGTGTCCAAGTGTGAGAGAGAGAGGGAATAATTAGAGAGCTCCAAAGCTAAATTGACAAAAGGTTACCAACTGATCCTCAAGAGCATTTTTATGAATAAGGCCTCTATTTTCTTAATTTTCAATTATTTTCCTTCAATTTCCTCCTCACATGCAACCTGTGACCTTTCACCTCCCTTTTCTCCTAATTTCCATTATATTCATAAACAAATGTGCTAAAACTTCCAATTTTCCTTTCCAAAGCCTTATCCATTGCCTTTGCTAATTTCCATAGCCATAAACAACTAAATGAAAACCCCCTAGGGTGTCTTTCCCAACATCTAGCTTGGAATAAGTGTCCCATCAACCATGGTTATTATTTTTCCTTTGTTAACTTTTATTACATGGAATTTTCACCAGGGATGTTAGAGAACCATCTCCCTTTGGGAACACCATCCTTGGTGTTATACCACACCAATACCTTAGCAAAACCACTGAAAATAAAACATACTACCCATGGAACTTTATAACATAACTTGATGCAGTATTTACAATGAAGGACCTACTTAAAATCAAAACATCATGACAACATATTGCATACTGGAGCTTTATAACATAGCTCATTATGGTATTTACAATGATCATCCTATTGAGTGTCAACCCACATACCATAATAACATCATGATAACATAACCACATGATAACATAGTAACATGACAACATGATCATAATGACATGACACCCATACCACTTAGTGGAGATTTATAACATAGCTCATGGAAATATTTACATCCATATACATGTGTACATATAGAAATAACTCCAAATTATATACCAAAATCATGTACCAAAACATATACTATAACATCATATCAAAACATATACCAAAATACCATATCAAAGAATATACCAAAACACCATATCAAATCACATACGAACACACCATATCAAAGCATATACCAAAACAACATATCAAAATTGCTTTGCCTCATCTAATAAACAAGGATGGATACATAGCCTGCATCTAATCTTCCATCTCCCATGTAGCTTCATTGGGCCCAAAGCAGTTCCATTTCACTTTAACTTTCTCGATTGCTTGTTTCCAGAGCATGAACACCTTTTTCTACAATATACACTGAGGCTTCGGCTAGAATTCTCCATCTGGTTCCACCTGCGATAAGGTCAATCACATGATCAACATCCTTAACATAATTCTTATGAAAAGATACATGGAAAACATCATGGAATTTCACTGTCGGAGGTAGTGCAAGTCGATAAGCTATTGAACCATTCCTCTCAATGATATTGAAGGGTCCACAAAACTGTGGTGCTAGCTTGGCACATGATCCAATCTACAAGGAGCTCTTTTTCGATTTGATGTGCAAGTACACCTATTCCTAGACTTGGAACTCATTGAACAACATGTTCCTATCTGCATAACTCTTCTTCCTATCCTATGTTGCCTTTATATTCTTCTTGATCACCTGCATTTCCTGTTC
>APFE030302088.1:4971-50479 GCA_000404065.3 Pinus taeda
CAAGAGAGCAAGGGAGATTTTTGGACAAGAAGGAGAAAGAGGCAGCAGTTTGGCACACATACCAGGCAGCTCTTCAGCAAATCAGAACAACAGAAAGAACAAGCAATACAGCTGAAAGAACCAGCAATAAAAGGCAGATTTTTGCTGAGCAAGTAAAAGGCAGATTTTTTTTTTGCACAGAAATCGAGGCAGCTGATTTTCTGCACAAAAATCGAGGTCCATACAGCCTGTCCATACCGTCCGTACAGCATGTCCGTACCATCCGTACAACCATCCGTACCGTCTGTACGGTCATCTGTACCGTCCGTACAGTTGTAGTGCAGCATTGTATTGTTGTTTGGAAATTTTCTGTGGGTTGTGAGGCTCAGAAATCGAGATAAGTTGGAAATTTGTTTGCTGATTTTTGCTGATTTTCGTTGAAATTTCTCACTATAGAAAGGCATTTTCCAGAACTAAAGAAGAGCTCTCAAACTTGTTTTCCCCAAGAGTTGTAGGGGGTTTTTCCAGGGTCACGTTGACTAAAAATATCAGTGTTTTAATGACTGTTTATTATTGCTGATTTTTATTTCTGCAATTTCCAGCATTCTGTAAATTTTCCAGAATTTGTGTTTTCAGCAAATTTATTTTTTTCACCCTGTTAAATGTATGGTTATGGGAAAGGGCATTTAACTATATGAGAGAAATAAGGAGAAACTGAAAACCGGGGTGGGAAAACAAAAATTTTTACATTGATTTTTACAGGTAGTGATGATCTCCTCATCACTGATTTCAAACAAGTCATGAAGAGTGAATTTGAAATCACTGACTTGGGATTGCTAAGATATTTTTTGGGCATAGAAGCGAAGCAAACAAAAAATGACATTTTTATCTCTCAAGCGAAATATGTGGTAGACATTTTGTAGAGGTTTAAAATGAAGAATAACAAGTCCACACCAACTCCAACTGTCATAGGGTTGAAGTTGAGCAAAGAAAATTGTAGCAACAATGTCAATGTGACATTATACAAAATTATGACAAGCAACTTGATGTATTTGACCATCACTAGGCCAGATATAATGTATGCAATAAGTTTGGTGTCAAGGTTCATGGAGACACCCAAGGAGACATATTGGCAAGCAACGAAAAGGATTTTAAGGTATGTCAATAGGACAAAACAATATGCTGTTTTGTATACAAAAACAAGTGATTTCAGGCTAGTTGGTTACACTGATAGTGATTGGGTAGGCAATGTCGATGACAGAAAGAGCACGTCAAAATATGTTTTTTATTTGGGTTTCAGAGTCATTTCATGAGCTTCCAAGAAGCAGCCAATAGTGTCATTGTCAATAGTAGAAGCTAAATATGTCATAGCAACAGCAACAACGTATCACGCAGTTTGGATGAGAAGGATGTTGAGGGATCTTCGTCATGACCAAGAGGGAGCGACAACTATTTTCTACGGAAACACCTCACCAATTGCATTATGAAATAATTCTTTGTTCCACAAGAGGACCAAGCATATTGATGCTAAATATCATTTTATTAGAGAGTTGATTAACAATGATGCAATTATGTTGCAACACCCTAGGTCACAGGAACAATTTGTTGATATCTTCACAAAACCATTGGCATGTGAAAGTTTTGTTTATCTTATAAACTGTTTGGATATTGCCAATGACAGCGATTGTGATTAACAGGGAGTGTTGAAAATAATAATGCCAACCACCGCAATAAACACTCGCAACAAGCATACTTGTTAGAAGCATTTTTGCAAGTTGCGTCTCTATTTGAAGATGGAAGCACTGAAGCGAGGCACAAACCATTTTGAAACACTAAGGAATTTAAAGAATTTAATGTATTTTTCTAAATAAATATGGGGAAGCATTCATTCAGCAACTATTGCCGACACTCCACAAACACCTGCATGATTCCTATTACACTCAACAACAACATCATATTAATTATTTTTATCTTTCATGTATTAAATGTAAAATTGTATGTTGAGTTAAATGTGAATGTAAAACTCATTTTGTGTAGGTTAGAAGGTAACAGAGTTAAAGAGAAAAAGAGCGAGTCTTTGAGGAGAAAATGGTGGAGCAAATTTTGGTGGGCGCGCCAAAACAACAGTTACTATTCTGCATGAGGTATTTTGTTTTTACTTGGTAAATGAGTTATAGTCTAGTGTGAATGTATTTGCAATATTTAGAAAAGTTTTATGTGTGATCCTCCACATTTTTACCATAAGTGAATTCTATTACAATAAGTGAATTCTATGTATTTATTAAGTCTGCAATAGCTCCGCGAAATACAAGTCCGCGGTCCGCGAAATCAACTTCCTGAATGTCATAGACCCGATCCTCCAAGTTTTTACCATAAGTGAATTCTATGTATTTATTAAGTTTGCAATAGCTCTGCGAAATACAGGTCCGCGAAATCAACTTCGGGAATGTCATAGACCTCCCCGGTGTGCGAAGGTGAGCTGTGCGAAATATTTTACTCTGCCTCTTTGCGTAAATTTTTCTTCAATTTTTTTAACATTTTTCAGCTTTATAGCTCGTGGACATTCATTTCTTTAGTATCACTGGTAACGCTCTATGGGATGATTAAAAACCGCCTGCTTGGGATGAGAAAAAACTGCGGGCTATGAAGGGTAGCGTTAGTGCTCTAAGTCAATGTGCATCACAACTAGCCCGCGCCAAATTAAAATCGATGCAACGACCCTCGATTGAAGCGCTTTCTCTTCTGATTGACTGCTCAGTGTTAGTGGAGTTACTAACGCACTGGTTTTAACTAATAGAAAGTGCTAATCTCTCTCAAAAAAAAACAAATTTTCAAACTGTTTCGCCGTGGCCTTCTTGGTTTTCTTGCTGCTTCTAAGCAGGAATTTTTAAACTTCTGCTGCTCTCTCAAAGAGGCTTACACTTTTTGTTCACTCACTTTCCTGGGCTCTCATGCAAACTCGTTTCTATGTTTCTATCAAGGAGCCTTACACAAACTGATACCATGACAAAAATTAAATAGAACAAAATGTGGAGCAGAGGACTTGCACTTTTCTCATTATTACAAATCACTTAAATAAGATTAGGTTGATTTGAAAACATCACTTAAATAAGATTAGGTTGATTTGAAAACATCAGTAATAAATGACTAGTCAAACTCGACTTAACTGGATTTAATTGAAACTAAATGGACATTTAGAAGTATAGCTTTGACACTTAACAAAGCAGTTGTCTATAATGCTACTTTTTGAAAGTCTTTCCGGTGGGTTTTTCTGGTCAAAATCCGGCAGCAACTTATTGGAATCGCAAGATTGATAGCTAGTTTCTGCATAATCAAAGTGTCCCAGGGGTTTTTCAAGGTGCTGAATCCAAATATGCAGTTAAAAAACCATTTTAACTGCAACAAATCAAGATTTAACCTCAATTTCTTCCGGCTGATTCCGTCATCGGAATCTCAAAAAGTCGCATTATAGACAACTCCCTTAACAAATGGTAACCTCAATTTCTTCCGCCTGATTCCGTCATCGGAATCTCAAAAAGTCGCATTATAGACAACTCCCTTAACAAATGGTTGGAATTAGATTCTCCAACATCATTAACTATTATCTTTTAAAATTATCTGGAATAGGCTGCCTGGATTTTCTATGATCACACAAGTTCAGTGACAACTGCTGATACAAATAGAAGCACAAGGTGAATAAACGCAATCCAAACCTTCCAGACCCTTATATGCCAAACTGGACCCTCAGTAGGCATAGAAACCAGATGCCAACAACTTCGAGACTTCGTGCCGAAGGTGTAAAACGATTTGTTTAGGACTCCCCGTCTGTGTGTTGTCAATGAAACAGATGATAAGCTTACCGTACCCATGGTAAATCAAATGGACTAATGGCGATCTGGTCGAGAACCAGCGATCGGTCATCTACTGGTGATGGAGAAAGGAGTGGAAGATTGGCTACATAGGTCACAGCAATATTGGAACGGACAAAGATTAATGAAACGACGAACGGGAGAGTGGAGTATTTTTAATTATATATTTGAATTGGACTTATGTTAATAGTTAACGTAGTGTGGATACTTCGTATTTTAATGTTTTGAAATTGAAGAATTGTTGAAAAATCCTTAATCTCTTAATTTGTTTCATTATACTGTGAATACCATAAAAAATATTCTCCTCTAATTAAATATAGACTATCTATAATTCGACAATTAAATTTTAACTAGCTATAATTTTTTATTCCATAAAATATCAAAATTCATACACCCAAATTTCAATACCTTTCTTTTCAGTGCACCCAAATCTCAATACATACTACAACGTAATAGTCACATTTGCAGGAAAAGACCCCGACTTGATATATGGCATCCAAAACATCACAAAATTGTGAAACTCAGTAGAAATATCATCAACCATACTGTATGGTATTTCATGACGGGGAAAAACCGTAGTATTATTAGTGAAACTGTGTTTCATTGGTATTTTAATTCAATTTCATCCTGTTTCAACTTACCGTTTTGTTTTCTAACCCCATTCAAGCCTGCAACGAGGGTGTGGGGCTTTGTGTGGAGAAAAATAGTTAAATTTTTCCTTAAATTTAAATTTAATTCAGTCCTAATATAAATTTTTTTATTTTTTTATTCACGATAGATATATATTCATTATGTACAAATCACGCTAATATTTTTCTTTGGATAAGAGAACACTTCATCAACTCAATTCTCATAATTTTTGTGTATTTCCAGTGATAGGATAGTTGTGGGAATTAAAAAAGAAGAGTGCGGGCATTAGATTTTTTTTTGGTGAATGGATTTATTTTTCTAATTTTGCACAATTCATGGCTTTTCAAAGTGGTAGTGTTTTTAGAGTGTTTTAAGCAAACATGTAGAAAAAATACTATTATTTTTGGAAGTATGTTATACAGTAAAAGAAAATGGGTTTGGAGGTTTATGATAATGGAGTTGCAATTTATATAAAGTTTGATAGAAATTTTAGGGGAACTTACATAATAGTGGATAGTGAATGTTCACATTGTTCATGATAAGGTAAAGGATATTTAATTTTGTTCACTTATGAAAAATACAGAGGTAAGAGATACATTAAGAGAGAAAAATGATGCTCATAGGTTGAAGGATCAAAGAAGAAGAATTGGTATGAGTGGTAATAGGAATCTTCGCTTGCTGCTAGTTGTTATGTGTCAGTGAAAATATATAAAACAATAACGTTTATTATGTAATGGATACTTCTCCTCAAATTTGAGGAAGGCTTCTACTCGAATGTAACAAAGGTTTCTTCTTGAATGTAATGAAGGATTCTCCTCGAATGTAATGGAGACTTCTCCTTCTCCTCTAATATAGTGAAGGATTCTCCTTGAATGTAATAGAGAATTCTTCTATGAATAAGGTTGAATTCATCCATTGTGGGTGAAGCAATTTGGAATTGGGTTTATAAGTTGAAGCTTATGTAATTTCTACTATAATAAAAGAGCAATTGATCTTTCCATGTGGCTTTTCCCCAGTATATTACTAGGTTTTCCACATAAAAATTTTATTTATGATCAATATTATATTAATGAGATCTATATAAATTATTATTGATCTCAAATCTATTATTGGAGATTCGGTTTGTGTAAGTTTTATTTACAAGTGGCTCAATGGAGTCAATGATAAACAATGAAAAGATTATGGGGTAATTTTACCATATGGAGATTTAAGACAGAAGATAAGGCTCACACTCAGAGATCTCCGTCTTCTAATTAAAGGAAAATATAGGAATCCTTCATCAATGATTGATAGATATTGGGGGAAGTTGTAGCACACCCAATCCTCTTGCTCCCAGTAGGAGGGACAGTCACTATGCAAGTCCATCTTCCATAGTAGATGATGATTGGGGGAAGCTGTAGCACATACAATCCACTTGCTCCTAGTAGGAGGGGCAGTCACTATGCAAGTCCATCTTCCATAGTATAGTCGTGGAAAAAGGGACCTTAAAATTTTGACCATCTCTCTCTAAATATCTTATTATCATTATTATTATTATTTTCTATTTTTTTTTAAGAACCGAGAGTATAGATACTGCTTCTTTATCCCATTTCATACTACCATGTGGAAACCTGCCATAAGCCCACATGACAAATCAGATTCAGACAATCAACCTACCTTGCACATTCCCATAAGTCCATCCAAACAATGAGCTCTGTCATGGTGAGAGTCGGTCCTACCACATGCTTACCATAACCTTTATTTGGACGGTCTGACTCCCAACTTCCAACCTAGTCAGAGTATGACCTACAACGCACGTGCCATGACCTTTACCAAACAACCTGAAACCCCAAACTCCAACCTAGTCAAGGTCAACATCAGCCTTCCTTCATTGGCACCCTCTCTACAAGCTCTCACCATCTGACCTCGGAACCTTAGACCATGTCGCTTTACTTGGCTATTCTACTTGGTCGATATTTTTCCATGGGATCTCGGTAGCCAATCATTGATTTCCAGGCTTACGGTTCACTTCCCTAACTGGATAAGATCTCAGCCTTTTTAGTGTGATTTTCGTCTCTATACTACTCATCGAAGAAGCTCTCTACCCTCTTCATGATTCAACCCAGGGACCTCACCCTAATAGTCTACGATACATCTTGGAAGGCTACACTTATCTTATAGAGGAGTGCTTCTCCTCATTATGCTAATGAGAGTAATTTTATCTCTTTATTTATGATGCATAATTAAAGGTCCTGCTCTCCTCCTGTCTTTCGACAACACTTGGTACCGACACCAGGAGGTCATTAACCTTTATTGTAGTGCTACCCATACTGAGATTGAGAAATGGATGTCGCTATGAGCCTCAACCCCTTGTGATTTTCCCAATCCCAGATAGAGGATTCCAAAAAAGGTAGCGTAGGCACTCTTGCAACCATTACTTACTAAGGGCTTCAGGTGAACTCTTAAAGAGTTTGCACCTCTCGTACCAGAGTTTGCACCTCCCGTACCACACATTCAATGTGCCAGGATTCACGATTATTTTCGTGATTACAAGCAACTCCATGGTGCTAATCTAGGGGAGACCCAAGATCAAACCTCATAGCTGCCACTATAACGCCAAGAGCATAACCAACCACCTGCAAGTCGGGTATACTAAGTTCCTTTGATTTTAGCAGGAGCAGACTCCCTCTAGCCGCCACCATAGCAGGTCATTGTACTCAATGAAATTTGAACTTCGGTCTACCCGGCGTCGCCAATGTGACTTACCGTCAAACCACACACCACTGTACTCAAATTTTTGAATTATTACACTGGTCTGACCTCAATAGTTAAGGGTGATTTAAATCATTCAGACCCTCCCCACCCGGGTCTGCCTACTGTAAATGTTCTTTTTAGTAAGAAGAAAAGGTTCTACAAACCCTCATGTTAACTTTAGTCTAATACTCAAGCCTCCTGAGGCCTTCATCATGGTCGGTGGCCTAATGCCTCTCGTTTAATGACGTGTCATTCTCAACAGACTTATGCATATTGGTTAGAATATCATCAAATTCAGGATTAAATATTTTGTTTTTAATGCCTTGATGTGTGTTCTATGTCAATACATTAAAATGTTCCATCAGATGAATACCAACAAGTCGCTTACATAATAATGGTTCTTGGTTTGGGGGCCATGCTCCCATATTTTATTAATCAATACCATTATTTTCAATAAGAAACACGTATATGCTTCTATAACTAACATGCTCAACACTGAGGTGCGTTTACGACATACATTTTTCTTTTTTTCAGAGAGAAAAGCATCATTGTATTATATTGAGACAATATAAAAGCATTGAAATATACAAAAAGTGGCCCGTGGAGTAGCCATGGTAGCAACGAGGGTAGATACATCTTCATAGGTCCATAAGAGACAATTATACGGCCTCAAAAACTAGATCAAGACACATTGTACTAAGTTACTGAACAGAACAAACAAAAGGCATTAAGAGAGCGACAACAGAAGTTGGGACCAAAAAACCAAACAGAAATATAAACCATTCGAGGCATACACAATTAGTAATCAGGAAGAGAGAAATCATGTACAAAACATGAGTTCTCATCCACCCTTACTTCCATAGACCATGTTCCAAATGGCGATAATGTTTTGTAGAATGGAATTAAGGGGTTCCCTTGAGTCTTTGAAGATTTTTGAGTTCCTCCATTTCCAGGCACACCATAGAACAATTAAGATAAGGAATCGCCGAGGATCTCTTTGCCTGCTCCACCATTCGAATGCTGCATAGGTAGAAACAAAATCAGCGTGAGGAAACCATAAAGATAAGCCAGATCATACTAGATTTGCCGAGTGGAATTGCATTGGAAGAACATGTGGAAATTAGACTCCTCGGCAGATTCACACATCGAACATCTGCTTGGACCGTGCCAGCTTCTTTTCCTTAAGTTATCCCACATCAAGTTCTTGTTGTTGAACACCAGCCACACAAAGTAGATAATTTTCAGGGGGCATCCCACCTTCCAGAAGACCACAGGAAACTTTTCACGTGAAGGAGAGGCCTTCGAATAGATCATGTCAGAGTATATATCTCTAACCTGAGTCGGCAGTTGAGCATTTGGCACAAACCATAGTAGATGATCCGCCAGCCCGAAGCGCTGAAACCCACGGCCACCAAGCACATCTGTGACAGATTTCCAAGACAAAACCAGATTATCCGGCAATCAAAGATCACTTGCATCCTTCCATAAAGGGGTAGAGCCATGCCAGGCAGATATGAGATTATCCCATGTAAAGATACCACTCCTGTGTAAAAAAGATAATAGTTTCCCGGGAAAGAAAAAGTCACTGTGACCACACATAATGTGATCAATGCCAATTAGAATTCTGCTGCCAGAATAAATCCTCCATTTCAGATTATTTAAAAAGTACTGCTCCATCTTCCGTAGACTAAGCCAAATAGCAGAACCATGCTTGATCCCAATCGACCTTGATTTGTACCAAAATTCTAGATGTTTACCTTTCAAGTATTTCATTTTAATAGTGTTACTCCAAGGACCTTCGCCATAGATACCTCTCCATAGCGTTCGACATAGGAGCGCTTTGCCGAAGATCCTTAAATCCATAAGTCCCCATCCACCGTGGCGCTTGGGTAAAGAGATACTATCCATTTTGGCAAGATGAAATTTCCATTGTTCTAACTTTCCACCCTAGATAAAATTAGCTGAAACCTTGTTCATCTTGTGAATGATGCTTGTTGGGAGGTAGAACAAGTGAGCCCAGTAGACAACCATCTGCGACAAGACCGCTTGAGATAATATAATTCTGCCTGCCAAAGAAAGACTCCTATATTCCCATGCCGAAATCTTTTTATAATATCTTTCTATTAACCAATGCCAATCATTCTTTGAGTAGCCTTTAGCTTTGAGCTGGAAGCCTAGATATTTAAGGCCATCCTTGAGCGATCTATTCTCTATACCAAACAAGGCCGCAATCCATAACACCAAATCCATGTTGGAATCACTGTGAAAGAGGGTGGATTTTGACTTGTTAATTATAAGCCCCGTGGCTCATTGGAATATTTCAAGGATGTCATCTAAACATATCCATGAAGCCCTACAGAGCATTGCAAATAAAAGCACGTCATCCACAAAGAGGTTGTGCGATATGAAATTGCTCCTGCAAATCTTGACAGGCCTACATCTATTATCTGACACCGCTTTGTTAGTGTGGATGCTGAGAGAGTTCATAGCCAGGATAAATAAAAGAGGCGAGAGGGGGCATCCTTGTCGAAGCCCTCTTTTAGCAAGAAAAAAAGGGGAAGGTATTCCATTGTTAATAACTGCGTAGTTAACATTTTCTACACACGCCATAATCCACCGGAGGGAATTAGTCCTCATTCCAATCTTCGCCAATAAACATCTGATAAACCCTGAGTCTAAACAATCATAGGCTTGCTATAAGTCGATTTTCAATATGGTCGCATCCAAATTTTTTGATATCATAGAGAACAGGCATTCCTGTGTATTGGCCACAGCATCCAAAATGTTCCACCCTTTCAGAAAAGCATGTTGATCCTTGGTGAGGAAGGAAGCCAGAGTTCCTTTTATTCTTTCCGCAATAATTTTTGAGATGATTTTAAAAGATATGTTGCATAATGAGATTGGTCTAAAATCATGAAAGGAATCCACATCCACCTTTTTAGGAATAAGAGCAATTAAAGTCGATGTAGTAATGTGGTGAATGCTACCAGTCATTCGAGATGCTTCAACCATCCTCAATAGATCCTGTTTAATGATATCAAAAAAATGGGTAAAAAATTCAATTGTCTAGCCGTCCGAGCCTGGCCATTTGTCCTATTTAAAGGCCTTCAAGATTCCATACAACTCATTCTCTATAACTGGCTGAAACAGGGACTCGTTCTTTTCATCATCGAACATTTGAAGAACCAATTCGATGCCCCATAGGATGTCCTGGAAAGCACTTCCCTCCCCTCTACAATATTGACTCTTAAAATGTCGAACAGCTTCCCTTGAAATGTCTTGTTGAGAGACGAAGAAACCACCATTTCCATCGCCGATCTTCCAAATGGTATTTTTCTCACGTCTAGCATTTGCAAATTTATGAAAGAATTTCGTGTTTCGGTCCCCTTCTTTGAGCCATATAGCCCTGCTTTTAAGCCTCCAAGTAGATTCTTCCTGCTTCAGCGAAGTGTGTTTTTTCCTTCTGAGCTCCCTTATCCAGCATTTCATGCTAAAGGGACAATAACTAGTATCCATGGATTTTATAATGCTATCCAGCTCCCGTTGAGTATCCAGAATCGCCTGTCTATCCTTTCTCCTTTTGTCAATTTTCCATTCTTTTACCATCTTTCTCACAGCCACCATCTTCTCTCTAAAAGTCAATATGAGGGGAAGCATTGCTCTTGCAGATAAATCCTTCCAAGCGTTGGAAATGATATCATTAAAGGCAGGGTCTTCTAAACATGTTCTATTGAATTTAAAAGGGTACCCCTTCCTGTATACCCTTTCCCGCCAATTGAGAAAAATTGGCCTATGGTCAGATACAAAAGCATTCCCAACCGAAGAAAAAGGCATACCCAGTTTGTCTATAATGCCAACATGCACTATAAACCGATCAATTCTTTTGGAAATATAAGCCTTCTCTACTCTGCCATTATCCCATGTTGGCTTCATTTCCGATGGGACAATATCGACAAAATTTTTGTTCATAAGTTCAAACTTTATGCGGTTAGCAAGCGGGTCCATTTTTCTGCAACATCCCCAACATTCATCAGGGCTTAATGTAACATTTAAGTCACCTCTAACCGAATGTGTGCCGAGGGGAAAGCGAGAGCACGAACATCGATGATATGCGGGAACACAAGAAATAGTTGGAACCAGAGACGGAAATGAGAACTTCAGTGTCGCAACTCGCTAGAAAACATAGTCTAGCCAGCCAAGAAAACATAGAATAGAGCCAAGAGGCAGATTAAGAGGTTTATGCTGGCTCTGAAGATAGAAGAGGTAAAGACAGGTGCCAAGAAGAATCCTGCATGACGATGGGGAAGGTAACAGTTAGCATCCTGACAAGAAGGAACGTGGAGCCATGCATTGGTCCATTGCAAAGTGCCTAGCTGTGGTTGGTCGGAACAATGGTTGAAGATCCATGGCGATGGTTATTGGATGAGCTCGGCTCGCTTCCCCACTCCGGCACGCGCTATAGAGGGTGTAGCTATAGAGGCTTGATGCAGAAGCAGAGCATGTGTCAAAATGTATAGATTTCTTACGACATACATATATACATGGTGAGTTACATATAAGAAAAATGAACACAAATCCAAAGCTTTCATTATGATTCATTAAAAGATAATAAACACTTACCTTTAATCCTTGTCGTGTAACTAAGTCTTGGCAAGGCCTCTCCACCCAACCATATATAGTTGTAGCCTTATTTATTTATTTTTGCCACCCCTAAGCCATATTTGAGAGTATGGGAGGGATTCTTGCTTGAGGAGGTAGATTTCAGCTACCAAAAAGTGCAGGGACTCCAAAGGACCTCCTTCCTCAATCTCGGTAGATGCCTATCATCCTTTACGAACACCATGGGTCCAGAGGTGCTTCCCCTCACCCTGATTGTACTAAAATATGGATTCACTCCTTTGAGAAGTCCATGATCTACTGTCACCACAGTCTTCATGCAAGTCTACCTTGTAATTTGCTTCAATATAGTATTTTTGCAAAATGTTACATGGATATAGAGAGAGTTATATCATGGTACATCCTTGAGGGGACTCAAGTTGTTACAGGGATCGATATATTTTATCGCAACCCATAGCCTCTAGAGACCTAAGTTGTTATAGGACTCCAAAGTCCTCTATATCAACCCACAGTCTCTAGGGACCCAAGTTGTTATAGGGCTCTAGGGATTCTATCTCATCCACAACCTCTAAGGACTCCAAGTTTTTATATGCCTCCAGAGACTAGAAACTCAACACACGACCACCAGGGAATATTAGAAGAAATCACCTTCCCTTCTCTTTAGCCATCTCTATTGACTTTACCATGTGAACTTGGATAATTCCACTACTTTGTTCACCTCCGACTTCCTTTTTTAATTCTCACTAATCTCTTTTTTTTTTAATTGTGAGAATAATTTCGGCCAAATCACATAGAGAATCATTTGTTGACGTGTTTCGAAACAACTAGTGTGGTTCATCGTCACGACAAGTTGAGGAATAATTCTAAGCGGTCAATTAAATGGTGCACGTAGGTCCTTCAACGGCTATATGAATAGGCAACGATTAAAAAGACCCTTAATGGCTCGATTAGACTAGGGCCTAGGGGAAAAGGTCAAGGTTAGTTAAATTATTCAAATAATATAATAATTTCTAATCCTAATTAAAGAGACCATGGTTCAAATTTTATTTATTTATTATTCTTACTACAATTATTAATTTCTCAAATAAATATTATTAATTTAATAATATACTAAGGTAAAATTTTATTCTTATTTATATATATATTATATATATATATATATATATATATATATATATATAGCAATACTATTATGTTAACAACAATTTTTTTATAAAACACTATTATTAATAGTAATATTATTGTATTAACTTTAAGTTGATGTAACATTATTATATTAACTTCAAGTTAAAAGTAAATTTATTTTATTAATTTCAAATTAATATTATTAATAATATTTCAAATTAAGTGATAGTAACATTATATATTAACTTCAAGTTAATAGTAATGTTATTATATTAATTTCAAATTAATATTATTAATGATATTAGCCTAGGTTAATTTTTTTTAATATATGAGTAATACGAGTAATATTATAATTGCTACTATTTTACTAGTCGTTTGATGATACTTGCTATATTTAAATAGATTTAATTATTAAATAACATTAATATTATACTAATAATATGGGTCTAGGGTGAATAATTAAAGATTATTAATAATAAAGAGACTAATGTTATTAAAAGAGTGATATTATTATTACTAAACTATTGTTATCATAAGAAAATTGCTAAACTATTGTTATTATTACTAAATTATTTTTCCTTCCCTCCTTGGGTGATCCCCTTCTATTTTTTTTTTGTCTCTCCTAAAAGTTCTTGCTACCTATAGATTTGTAGCCCCTATTACCTGGACCTGCATTTTTCTCCTCTTTTCGTTGTTACCTTGCTCATGAAACATGGGTTATGGTTTATGTACCTTATGTTGTATTTCATTCAATTTTGACATTTGATTCATTAATTTCATGCACGAGTAGTCTTAATGGTTATCTAAGAAGCTCCAAATTTCATGTACCATTTCACAACATCCCAAGCAAGCTATCCTCCTTCCCAGCTATGTAATCTTTGTCCCTTGACTCAACTCCCTTTTTTTTCCTCATATATTCATAGTGTGATGAGAATGCCCTTTTATTGTAGAACCTTGGGTGGCAGTGTCACAGTACCCTCCCACTTGTGGGAACACCGCCCTTGATGTTCTTTCACCCATAGGCTAAAATTTTTCAAAAGAAAAGCACATTGTTTCATGGATATTTATATACATATCTCTATATGGTGTTTACAAATACATACACACATGCTTACATAGTAAGCAATAAAGGGAAATATCCCTTCATGGCATCAACCATTTCCCACGTGGCCCCCTCTAGCCCAAAGTTCTTCCACTGCACCTTTGGAGCCTCCCTCCTTAAAATATTAACAATTTGTCTTTTATTGCTCAGGTACATGTGCTTTAATTTGAATTTATCTTTCACTATACATCTTGTGTTGCTTACTTTCTTTATTGTCGAACCACAAGATGACCCCCCATGACTTTGTTGCATCTGTTTCTTGCACTGCCTTAGAAAGTTGTACAAAGCCAGTTGACAACTTCTCTTCAGTTGGGAAATTGTGCAAATCATGAGAGGTAGCCAAATCCACTTAGCCCATGAATTGTGTAGAAGCATTCGCTTAGCTAGTGCCCGATGCATTTACCGAAACATTGCTCGGTCCCCTCCATAACTATGTAATTTCTCCATGCATGCATGGAATCCCTTCCTGAAAAAGAAAAAACAAAAACAAAAACAAAAACAAAAAAACAATCCCTAAAAAATACGGATCTATTTTTACCACTAGGAGTTACACTTGAGTTAATTTTAGAAACTTTCACCACTTGTCACTTTTTCCTAGATTTTTGGCATGCATGTTATAAACCATAAATAAATCAAACCTATTTAATGGATGCTGCTAGAGATCATTTTCACATTCAACCTTGGATCTCTGGCATTCCCAAGGCATCTAGTAACCTTTAGCACGATCGGCACAACTTTTTCGAGTAAGCTTCGCTTTTCAAGTCTTTTGCTTCTTTTTTTTGTCACTTTTGTTTCCTTTTCTTGTGTGAGTGTTGTTTTTCATGTTTTATTGAGTGACTATTGATGTTTTAGCTTGTTTGAACTTGTATAAGTCTTATTTCAAGTTTTTCATTGCCTTTCCTTAGTGTCACATGCATAACCCATTTTTTGCACTAACAATTGTCGTTAGAGCGACTATCCCCACAAGATTTGGTGTTCATCCATTTGACTGATTTTTGCACTTGATTTGATTTCATGCATTCAATTCACTCATACCTGCACCATCCTTCGCTCATGCATTCATATCTACTCATTTTCAAGTTTCCCTTGGGTAGATCTAGGTTGCCTTGGCTCTGATCTAGCTCTTCTCGACATGCACTGCACATTTATGGAACTCAAGGCTCTACCTTGGCTGTAGGAATTATGCAAAGGTTGTAATTCAATGGCTCTAGTTGTACTCTGTACAGTTCTAAGAGACAGTCTCGACTCTTGCCCGTTGGGATTATAGACTGTGTATTCCCAACCACAATCAAGCCAGACTGAACTATGCATTGTGCAGTTCTAGTCCACAACGAGCCACACTGGATTGTGTTCTGCACAGTGCTAGTCATCAGTACCTCTCAGTGGAAGATGGGACTATATAATGTGCAGATCCAATTGACAGTCTCACACCTCTTAGTGTCATAACTGTGCATTATTTCCTAGCAGTTTCCGAGTTTGTTGCATGATCAATCCTTGAAGTGATTTGTGGTTTTAAGCTGACATTTGCTTGCCATGAGTGTACACTCTATCTCTAGGTACATCAGTTTTTGAGAAGCTTCTCAATAATACAAGCAGCATGGTTTTCAAAAGAGTTGGATCAAAGGATACTATAGAGGGTAGCACTGGAGATGTATTTGAATAGGTGCCAATGAACTTTCCTATCTATGAAAACATGCAACTATTCATAGAGAAGGACATGAAGATCACATGGAAAGTAATAAATGAAATATTTGCAAGTAGCTTCAAGGAATATCTGGAAGATCGACAAGTCTATGTCGATATCCACAAGTTAGGCTTGTACAGGGTTTCATGTAGTTACCTCGCCTTCCTATGCATAGATATAACTCACTGGATTATCTCACATACCGGTCCCAAGATGATGACACTAAGCAGTATGAGTGGAACACAACTTTCCACCTTCAGGTCGGAAAACTACCATCAAATGTATCACTTTTCATAGCCAGTAAAACACATGGATGCATTGTTTTACACTCCCAACAAGAATGTGAACACTAGAGGCATCATGAGGTGTTGGGTAAGAGAGCCATCGAAGTTTGGAGCGACACCCAACCATGTCTACAAGACGAATTCACTTAGGAAGTCTTACCAACTCTTGGTCATTTTTTCATGTCACTTGTATGGTCTAAAGAGCATAAAGACCTTCTGCATAGTTGGGTGGTTATGTTGGATCAGATGGAAAATGAAGGAAGGACATTCAACTGGTTAGACATATTGGATATTTAGCTAAAAGTGCATGTGTCTAATTCCTGGAGTCCAATTAAGGATGACCAAGAAATATTCCATATGTTCACATACATGTTTGATGCAATCTGTTCCCAACAGCAGTTCCCTGGCATGGGTTGGACATGGACACCATCAGGTGATGATGTGGATATGTATTACAAGTTTCTCTCTGAGTGCAGCTACTGTGGAGTCATGGCCAGGTTGTCTGACCACTTCATCACCCCACTGTGCAAGATAATTTTTGAACTAGATCCACCTTGCATGTCCCAAGAAGTGTTGCATGCATCACTTAACATTGTATATTGGTATGCCTCACTTGGTGGCACCTTCATCAGGTTGTTTTGTGGGGAGAAGCCTTTGCATGAGCTACCGAGGTTTTCTATGGAAAAGTTGGTCATGCAAGAGGTTGCATATCATGTCTCCACAGGGTTAACAACAAGACTACATAGGAGGAAGAGGGCACCATGGCCTACTATTCCTTTGCAGATTGGGTTGTATGAGATCTGTACCTTGAAGGATGCGGATGAAGAGGCCGACAACTTCAAGAAGTTTTGGTTCAGCACCAAGAGTTTCAATCTGTATGATCCCCACTACATATGCAAGAACCAATGTGTGAAGGTGTATTACCCATCAATCCACGGGTTATGTCATTGGCTAGAGGAATATCCTTGGAGGTATTGTTACAAATCCTCTAGGCTCAATGAACTGGTCAATGTGGTTGTTAAATGGAAAGCAACACTGTAGGCAACAACACCACAGGAAGAAACAACATCGGTAGTGAGCAGTAAACCGGTGCAAGACAAAGGTAAGGGGAATATTTTCGAGAATGGATAGGATGAGAAAAGATACAAGTTAACAGAAGATCCTCTTGTTGAGAAAGTAGCTTTGGAGATAGAGATGAAGAGGTGACAACGCGAAAGGAGAGTATAATAGAGGAAGAGAGAGAAGCAAAGGTTGGAAGATTCAAAGTGGAAGTTTGAGGAGACGGAGAAGAAGTTGAAAGCAGAGCAAGAGCTTAGGAGGAGAGAAAGGGAAGAAAAGAAGAAACAGGAACAAGATGAAATACAAGGTGCATTGACAAAGAAAATTATGCATATATAGGTTGAGACAGCAGAGAAGCCAACACATGAAGAAGAGGGTGAGAAGGTGCAGGTTTAGAAATATTCTCAACAGGTTGAGTAGATGGTTGAGGCAACAGACATGGAGATGGAAAAAGATTCATAGGACCAAGACACCGATCTCATGCTGAGAGCATCCGAGGTTGCACCATAGTCTCTACAACCTCTAGAATCACAACCGGTCCTAAGCGAACAAGGAGACCTTGTTCTCCTTGATGATGATCCAAAGATGGATGTGTGCAATATTTCATTCGACAAATCACATCATAGGATTGTACACGCACGTAGAAAGTAGCTCCCAGATGATCACACATCACCTGCACACATAGGGGAAACGATGATTGTATCTGATGTTAGAAGATATCCAACTACCATGGTTGAGGCTTCCTAGGCTTATGTAGAAGCCACGAGTTCAATGGTCAAGTTATTGATAGTGGAGAATGATCAGATGGAGAAAGAATTGCAAGAGGCCGGGTAAAGAACAAAATAGTCCATAGGATCTGCTACAGTAGAAATGAAGAAAGTAATACTCATGGACATGTCAACTTTGGATACCACCATGTAGACATTGTATATCAAATTTGTCATCGTGCATAAATTTGTCACTGTCCATATAGTTTTCAACAAGATCATGTGAAGAAAGCCCAAACTCTCAAAGACATCCATGCTAGTATTGCGCATGTACAGGAATGGAAAATAAGTTACAAGGGGGCCCACTTTACTTTCACAAGATGATGAAGCCACAGGTAGAGCTAGACAAATCATGGATTTAATTGTTGATCCAGAACAATGAGCAACTCCATCCACTCATCACCAACATTGAGGTTTCCTATGCAAGGTTGTACAAGATTCTGGATTTCATATTGAGGACACACAATATCCCTTCCATCGAAACCCTCAATCAAGCCATGAGGAAGAACCAAGTCATGTTGGAGGTCGATGGGTACATAGAGCAGTTGATGTGTGAAGCCACCAGTGATGACTGTTTGTTTCTGGTAGCATCATATGTGCTCTAGGTATCAAATTTTGCAAGGAGGCTTAGGAACATGTATTCCAAAGAACCCATAAAGAGTTTTAGGAAATTCCACCAAGAAATAGTTTTATTAAAATACTCAATTATTTTTAAAGGGATCCTAAGTTGAAACTTAGGAAAATAAAATAATTAAAGAGTATGAATATAAATTGTGGGTGTAACTTCTAGAATAAGATGAGGATCAAGTAGAAATGATCTTATCCATTGATTAGCTTCTAATCTAGGTTATTGAATGTCAACAAGGAGATTATTTAAGGAGACTTGAGGGTCACTTGGAAAAACACACAAAGAGTTCAAAAGTTTGATTTTCTCAAGCAGAGTAACTGCCAGGAGAATTTCGATAGTGAGTTGTTGCAGAGAGGGACAAAGAGATTTTTGGTTGGAAGATATTCTCTAGAGCCAATAATACTCAGTAGAGAGGTAGAAAGACACACAGAGTAGGTAGCACAGAGGTCAGAGAGGGTGACATAGAGCTAGGAAGGTCTCATGCAGGCCCCATGCAGAGCAGCGCAGTAACTTCCAGCACAGAGGTCCAAATTTGTTGAAGGAGTTCTCGTTTCTTAGCCGGGAGGGATGTAAAAGGCTATTGAAGATAGATCGATTCTTAGTTGGGCTTGTGTAGTGACTCATAGGTTGACACAGGGCCCATGTAGGGGTAGTGTAGAAGTAGCCATGGAACTTGTTAGTTCAGTTGCTGGATCAACCAGTATCAACAGTGTTGAGTGAGATAATATCACTAGTATTTCTTTCCAAGTGATTTTATCTGTAATTGGATTGTTGGGAGGGCATCCCGAGTTGTATTCATAATACTTCTCCATAATAATAAAAACCCTAATATTTGATGCACTGGTTTTCCCACATTGGGTTTTTCCAGGGGCATTTGTCTACAAAAATATTGTGTCACTTGTGTGGATTTTTATCTATTGTTCTATACTTGTTTTGGGAATATTATTTAAATGGTGTATGCTATAGTGTATTAGCTTCAGTATTTGTTGTAGGAAGTAGTAAATAATTTGTTTCAATAATTAACAAATATGAGAAGTTTAATAAGTTGATGCAGTAGTTGATTAGGGTGGGATTCTCAAATTTTCACATGGTATTAGAGTAGTAGATGTGAAGCAAGAAGAATAATGCTAGAGAACCCAGTGCTAAGGAGAAGTGAGAGATCCAAAAAGATGCAGGGGTGTTGGGTTTGTGTTATATTATTTCCACAACTACCCCACGTGCAAATGGGTCACGGGGGGGCTTCAGCCCTTGTTTTACGTTGCACTGGGCACAGTAGGGGGGCAGTAGCCCCCCTACACGGGGTCTAGGGTAGCGCCATAGGAACAAAATTTTTGGACCCTATATTAGGTGGGTGGACCTACCTATGGTTTTGTGCATGGATTTCACACATGGTTTGGGGCATGATGTTTTTCTATCCATCGTATTTTGTAGATCTGGTCAAGTGAACTATGGTTATGTTCTAATCGAGGGTTAATGGATTGGGGTTTATGGATTCTTCCACATGTATATATATGTATTATAACATTGAAAGGAATATAATGAAAATCCAATCTGGTAGTCCCCATTTTGGGGTACATGGGAAAGTCTTTATGTATATCTATTTTATGTTTTATGCTCTCTCCATAGTTTATTTTCAATTGTTTAGAATTCATATGTAGGTCATTTATGTACGAGATTAAATCGTACATTTGGTATCAAAGTTGTTTCAGCTTCAAGGGGACACCTTTGCTACCGAGGGGTTTTTCTTGGGCCTGTGGTAGACCTTGTTTAGTGGGAGAACTGCAGGATCGATTCTTGTGGTGAAAGGAGATGGAGAGAAGTGGAAATATAGAGATCAAGAAATTTAATGGTCAGAGTTTTGAGTTGTGGAAACTCAAGATGGAGGATTTGTTGGTGGATAAAGATCAGTGGATCGTTGTAGATCCGAGTACTAAACCAACAACAATATCAGCTGAAGATTGGGCGAAGTTGGATCAGAAGGAAAAGAGCACAATACGATGGTGTGCCTTAGATTGAGTTTTGTTGAATGTATCAGGTGAAGCTTTGGTGAAGGTTTTGTGGGAAAAGTTAGGGACTTTGTACCAATCTAAGTCTTTTGTGAATAAATTGTTCGTATGGAAAAAGTTGTATAACCTGAGGATGAAAGATGGAGACTTGGTGACAGAGCATCTGAATGTCTTTAATATTGTGGTAAGCCAATTATTATATGTTTATCTTAAAAATTCAGATGAAGATAAGTGCATCATTTTGTTGTGTTCCCTACCAGATTTCGTGGGATAGTCTGGGTTTTTCTATAGGTAGCAATGCAACTACTTTGTAGTTTGATGAAATAGTGTCATCCTTGTTGGCGGAGGAGATGAAAGGAAAAAATATCAAAGGACATAATCGGTATGCCTTGTTTGTAAGAATATGGTCCCATAATAGAAACAAAAATAAGTCCTCGAGTGGGAGATCTAAATCTCCAGGAAAACCTGTAAAGGTGTTGCTGGTAAAGGTGGACACTTTAAAGAATATTGCATATGCATTAACAAAGACTGTGTGCACTGAGAAGTTTTCTTGGTGTAGAGAAAAAATGGGTGTTGCATGGCTGGACTACTGACTATGCTCTCATGTGGCCCCCTATGGAAAGATAACAAGAAGTGGGAAAATGTTGGGTATGTGTTATATTCTTTCCATGACTACCCCACACATGGGGGGTCAGCATGCCACCCTATATATTGTCTCAAGCACAATAGGGGGGTAGAAACCCTCCCTGTGGGGGGGTTTGCAAGGGTGCATTAGCCCCTTTGCATGGGGTCGGGGGAAGTGCCTCGAGAAATTTCATTTTGGACCCTATATTAGGTGGCAGACCTACATATGGTTTGTGCATGGATTTCGCACATGGTTTTGGGCATGATGGTTTTCTATCCATGGTATTTTGTAGATCCGGTCAAGGGAACTATGGTTATGTTATACTCCAAGGTTAATGGATTGGAGTTTATGGATGCTTCACCATGTATATTTATGTATTGTAACATTGAAAGGACTATAATGAAAAATCAATCTAGTAGTCCCAGTTTTGGGATCTAGGGGAAAATATCTATATATATCTGTTTTATTTTTATTCTCTCACCATAGTTTATTTTCTATTTTTTAGAATTCATATGTAGGTAATTTTTGTACAGGGTTAAAATCTACAAGGGGGAAATAGTTCAAAACCAAAGGGGGTTTGCGCAGTCCTAGCCAGAGGGCTGATTTTGAAGGCAGTCTCTCTTTGAGTGAGTCGACAGAGAGGAAGGACTCCCAGTTCAAAAGTTTGTCGAGGAAGAGGGAACACCACTAAAGTGTCAGTGTGAGGGCAAGTCGATGGGATGCAATATTTTTTGTAGATCATTTTGCTAGGAAGAAAGACATCAGAAGAGTAGGAAGAAGCACGGTTGAGGGAAATTCTTCCTTAGAGGACTTCTAGCCAAGGAGTTTAATTTCTTACTAGCTAGGAAATAACAGAGAGGGGAAGATCTACAAGCTCCAGAAGGGAGTGTGTAGGCTAGTCCAATACTGCGCAGAGGAGAGAGGAGGCTATTGGAAATTTCTATTTGGTAGGGATGGTAACACATATCCAAGAGGGAGGTGGGAAGATTTATATTTGTAGTTTGAAAGAGCTACAGATGGGCATGATCCCTGAGGAGCTCACCTCTTGGATCAGTTCATTGCTACGGGAGCCTAGAAACAAAGTAGCAGGATGGGCTAGCGTTAGATGGTAATGAGGAGTTTTAGAGAGACAATTGCAATGGCTAAGAGCAATAGAGGTTGAGCAGCATAGAGAAGAGATGGAAGTAGTGCAGATGGCACAAAGCAGAGGTCACCAACAATGTAGTAGATTCATAGGGTCAGCGTAGGGACTAGTAGCAATCAGGCTCTAGAATTCACATGGCATCATACTGAACAGAGTTAGTTCAGTAATTTGGGATGTTTTTTTGCTGTTGATGAAATAGCAACAATAGTTTGCAGTGTAGTGGCAGTTAGTAGTGGAAGTACCAGCAGCAACACGAATGTTAAATTTCAGAGGGAGTTGCAGTACAGATGTAGTGTTGATAGTGGCAAGGTCATCAACAGTACAGATTCAACATTTGTGTAGTGGTTGATGGACAATGTGTTAGACATCAACAATGCAAAGGGAGATATTATAGAACATATTGATGCTTCACGACGATGCATTGCTAGAGCACATTCCTCGTTAAGAGGGAGTGTTGATTTCTGGTTGAATCGGTGTTCTTTGAGCCTCAAATTTTATAGAGAGGCTTAGGCACATGTATTTCAAAGAACCCAAAGAGAATTTTGGGAAACTCTACCCAGAAAACGTTATACTAGAATATTAATTATTTTTAAAGGGAGCCTATGTCTAAACTTAGGAAAATAAAATAACTAAAGGACATTAATATAAACTGTGGGTGTAACTTCTAGAAGTAGACAAGGATCAAGAAGAAATGATCTTAGCCATTGATTAGCTTCTAATATAGGTCATTTAATGTCAATGAGGAGATTATTTAAGAAGGATTGAGGGTCACTTGGAAAAACACAGAGGGTTCAAAAGTTCAATTTTTTGAAGCAGAGCAACTACCGGGAGAAGTTTGATAGTGAGTTCTTGCAGAGAGGACCAGAGAGAGTTTTGGCTCGACGATCTTCTCCAGAGCCAAGAATACTCAGTAGAGAGGTAGAAAGACACACATCGGAGGTAGAGTAGAGATCAGAGAGGGTGACGTAGAGCCAGGAAGGGCTCATGTAGGCACCACACAGAGCAGTGCAGTAGCTTCCAATGCAGAGGTCCAAATTTGTTGAAGGAGTTGTTGTTTCCAAGCTGAGAGGGCTAGAAAAGGCTCCTAAAGAAAAATCAATTCTCACTTGGGATTACAAAGTGACTTAGAGAATGACGCAGGGCCCACATAGGAGTAGTGCTGAAGTAGACAGGGAACTTGTTAGTTTAGCTGCTGGATCAACCAGGATCAACAATGTTGAGAGAGGTAATCTCACCAGTCTTTATTTCCAAGTGATTTTCCCTGTAACTAGATTGCCGAGAGAGAAACTAGAGTTATAATTATAATACTTATGCATAACAATAAAAACCCTCATATCTGCTGCACCAATTTTCCTGCATTGGATTTTTTGGGGACATTTGTCTAAAAAAACACTGTGTCACTTGTGTGGATTTTTCTCTATTGTTATTCTCTTATTTTGGGCATATTATTTAATTGGTGTAGGCTGTAGTGTATTAGCTTTGATATTTGTTGTTGGAAGTAGTAGATAATTTGTTTCAGTAATTAACAAAAAGAATAAATTTAGCCAGTTGCTACAGTAGTTGATTTGTGTGGGATTCTCAAATTTTTACAATGACTTGCAATTGAGTGCAAAGAACATGCGGAAGTACATTTGTGGTCTAGCCACACTTAGGACAATGCTTCGAATGCTTCAAGATGAGTTGGACAGAGGTTTCAGAACCATATACCTAGAAGCCATGGAGGCAAGACTCTGCTTCGATAAAGACATCACCAAACAAAATGGGAAGATGATAGCGTAGTGCCAAGCTTAGTATTAGTTCATCACCGAAGACCACCACAAAGAGGTTAGCAAGTTGGTATTTCCCCAGGACCCTGAGTGATGTTGTTTGTCTTGTTAGGCTCATTGAAGCCTATTTTTGTCCCACATGGGTATATGTGGAACATGTACTATTGTAAATATGTTCTAACTAAACTTCAAAGTGTCACTAGTGGAATGTGAATAGTCACTATGTAATGTGAAGAGTCATGAGGGTAGTCCAAGAGTCAAATGGGAATGTTAAGGGTCACCCCACCCTTTTCTATATATACAACTTCATAGCTCATAGTATGGGATTTTGGGAGCCAAGCTTTTGGCTAGGCATTGCTTAGAGAAAGCATGGACAGTATTATGACTAGCCTTGGCTTCTCCACAATGTAGAGCGAGTACATCTCTCTAGAGGAGTAGGCAATGTTGATTGTAATGTTCCACTATTGGGGCATGGGGGCTTCACTTAGTGAACCTTTGACTTATCACACGTGTTCATGGGATATTAAACAATACCCTTAATTTGACTACATACTGGAAAATATGCCTAAAATTCACATTATTTAACCCCCTACCAATACAAATCCAATACACCTTCCCAATTTAAATAACTCCTTCTTCCACTAGATATTTTAGGTATCCATTTTTTCATTAACATTTTTTATACCCCTTTATATTTTTTCATTACATTTGAGCTCCATATTTTATACTTGCCAATATAAAAACCCTTTTCCCCTATATATCCCCCAATATATTATGTCATTTTTTCCTCAATATATATCCCCTAATATGAACTCACGTGGTATGATATTGCTACCCTAGTGAAGCCCCCGTGTATTAGGGCTAGTGGTTATCAATAGAGTATGTATGGATGGAAATTTCACTTAATAATATAATTGAACCAACTGTTGAAAATAATACTGAGAGGGGGGGTGAATCAATATTATCTAGTCCTTTTTGCAATTCTTCCTTATTTATACTTTGAATTATTTTTGCATATCAGTACCATAAAACAATGAGCATGAACAAGAAAAACAGACAGTCACATCAAAAACACCAGATATAAGGTGGAAACCCAATGTGGGTGAAAACCACCTGCTGCAATATGTCTCTATCTTCTTTCAAATTAGAAACTCCTTTTACAATGGTCTTGTACTGTGCAGTCCTTTACCAGTACGCAGGTTGCAACCTGCAGAGAGCTACAACTCTCTCTTGGTTTCCAGTCTCTCCTGGAAGGGAGCTACAACCCCTACTTCTTTTCTTTCAAGGACCACTTTTCATAAATTTTCAAACTGGATCCATAAATATCAAATGATCATCAAGTACCAGTAAGTCACCCAGATAACCAGATCCAAAATAACAGAAAACTAAACCGAGAACACCTTCTGCGGCGCCTCCTGCGGCGTCTCCTGCGGCGCCTCCTGCGGTGTCTTCCTGCGGCGCCTCCTGTGGCGTCTTACTATGGTGCCCCCTGCGGCGTCTCCTGCGGCGCCTCCTGCGGCATCTCCTGCGGCGCCTCCGCACTTCCACAGCTGCAACACTCAAGAGATCACCCTTCACAGATTCGCTTTCTACTTCACTTTCATATAGATCGAGCTTTTGAAACAATAACCCAATATTTCAGATCTTAAGATATTCAACCCAAAAGCATACACAAGCCAAATGATCTCCGTTGCTTTATATAGGCAAGCTCTTCCTCAAATCATGGACCAATACCACGGGCCAAAACCATAACAAACCAATACCATCAACATGGGCCAAAACCATAACAAACCAATACCATCAACTCAATACTAGGGATCAACACGTCTGTCGAGATGCCATGGTCCAAAAACCATAGGTTCAAATTCCAAGGACTAACTACCATGGACCAAAGGTAAGTTTTCCCACATGAAATAAACTTTTCTCCATAGGTTCAAATTCCAAGGACTAACTACCATGGACCAAAGGTAAGTTTTCCCACATGAAATAAACTTTTCTCTGCATAAAATTCCGTGAGCTTTTCTCCACATCGAATATTTTTTTTTTAATTCTCATCATATTGAGAGCCATGCCATGGGTGTTGCCATCAAGTACAACATCTGTAACATATAACCATACCAGAAACATAATGCCAACAGTTAGAAATATTTGGCGAATTTAATTTTCATTTTCGCAGAAGAGAGAGGCAGAGAGTTATGACTTTTGCGAAACTAGGTTCACGCACCGCGAAGCAGATTTCGCGGAGCTACCTTCGCGAACTGCAAGGCTAATTTCCCAGACTTGGATTTCGCATACCTCAGAACTATTTCGAAGACTTAATGAATACTGACAGCAAAAATAACAAGATAGGTTTGGAGCAGCACACTAAAACTTAGTATTCATTTCTTAAACATGAAAAATACATTTACATGAAACTTCCACTCATTCATAAGTAAATAAGAGGTTTACAATAACTTACACGCAACACTACACAATAAAACATAGTAACTTTTGTTTTACATGCCCGCCAAAAATTGCTCCACAATTTTCTCCACAAAGACTTGCTCTCTTTTCTTACTTCTTACTCTCCAATCTCTCCACACAATCTTACACTCAAAATGAGTTTTACATTCATATTTAACTTAACATACAATTTTACATTTAATTCATGACAGAGCGAAATTAATTTTGATGTTGTAGTTGAGTGTGATCACAGTCGCGCAGGTGTTTCTGGAGTGTGGGCAATGTTGTTCAATTAATACTTTACCATATATGTTTACCTAAGTGCATAAATTCTTTAAATGCCTTTGCTGGTTTTTTGAATGGTTGGCGTCTGACTTTAGACCTTCTAACTTCACGCTGAGTCGCAACCTGTAAAAATGACTGACATGTACGGCTGCAAAAGTGTCTGACATGTATGGTTGTTGTTGGGCTGTTTATTGCGGTGGTTGGGATTATTATTTCCAACAATGGTTTGTGGATCCAGTGAATGAGGATTTTGTGAGCAATTGTGTATCATATTCTTGTCTTTATATGGTGCTATCTAAGAATTCGACTAAAGGCAACACAATAAATTGACAGATTGAGTTCAACTTGAAGCATGTCCTCCTTGTTTTAGACTAATGGAAAATTAATGATTGATATTGTGTTTTCTTTGTTGAGTTGTTGTTCAGCCCTATGATGATTGTTGCGTACAATCTCAGAAATGGGTTAGAAACTATATTATCGAAAACCTAGTTGCACTCTAGCAAATAGACACTCAGCTGACCCATGTAGTCAATTTATGGGTGAAGACCATGTAGAAGGATATATCACAGATTTTTTTGGAGAGGCCTATCAGTATTTCTTGAAGGTAGAAGATGAGTTGAAAAAGGGAGCACGCAGAAGTAAAAGAAATCCATATTTGGATTATGGTGCAGCCATTTACTAACATGGCCGGGTAGAAACCCTGGAGAGAGGAAGCTGAAAGGTTATAGGCTCCTTCCCCAACCATCCAAATGAAAGAAGGGATCGCATGTCACAAGAAGAAGGGAGCGCAACCTAAAATTCGATGCATGTAATTACAGATCGAAAAGAAGGAAGTAGAGGCATGCAGAGTAGGGTCAAACTCTTCAATGTTTACTAATCTGCGCATGGAGTTACTCGTGAAACATGCCATATTATTTAAATTGTGAAGCATGCCATACTATTTAACTTGTGAAGCATGCCAAAGACGCTAGAACATCGTGTAGTATTGGAACGTTGGAACGATGTGTGTATAAGAGAAAAGATTCAGTGTGATATTGCATGTTGAATGTGAAATGCATTGTACGTGTTGAGCCTGTGTTAGAGACTAGAGTTGTGACTAGACGTACACCAAAGGAATTTTTAAAAGGAAAATATTCAAAGATACTCTCCCTGATGTGTTTATTATTTCGTCTCAGTATAAGATTATGTACACAATGTGTAATGGTTGAATTGTGCATATCCAAGCACTGGAAGCAAAATATAATGAGTGCAATACATGGAGCCCAAAATTGGCCATGGATCATTTAGACCATTGGAATCAAGAAAGCTATGCTAAAGCTGGTATTGCACCACCTGCCAATCCAGCAAAGGTAGTAGAGAATAGAATTATAGGACGAGCCATGGTAAAATCCATAAAATCCACTCACACTTCCTCCAATGGTAGTACCAATCATGGAAAAGTTATCTCATATAAATGGTTCAAGGCTGCAACTGCTTGCCTCTTCGATGTAAATTTGTGGTGCAGATTGATGGATCTAATCCATTGAAATCACGTTCCCAAGTTGGGTAGCTTTGACTGATATCCACAAGAGGAAGGGTCTTAAGGAGAGTATGACTCCTTGTTAAATTACAAAGAGAAGGTATAGATATTTTCTATGTTTGCATGTTAGATGGTTCTTTGGTTTTAACATAATAAGCACGTTGTCAATTTTGTTGATGATCTCACTCTTAAATGACCTTGAATCGGCTCAGATTGTATATGAACATGTCCTAGGGAAAGACTGTACATTTTTGTGGAAAATATTAGGAATCCTCAAATATGTACAATTATAATTGCTCAAATTAAGGATGTTGTTAAAAACTCTCCTGAGGATAGATCTATTGTTTTGGGGACTCAAGCTTTTGAAGTTGCTATAAGCCAACATCTCAAACACACACTCAAGAAGATTGTTCAGGGGTGTTGAAGACTTTGTTGATGCCTTATTGTTGGTACTCAAGACTCTAGAAAAAAATCTAAATTATTGTGTTAAATCATCATACAAGAGATTCTTATTTCTGCTTTAATATGTTTCTTTAAAATGGCTTTAATCCTATCATGTGGTATTAAATATGTTGCATTTTTTAATATCAAGTAGTGCTCAATATAATGCATTTCTCGTGCATACCATATTTTTCCTACAAAGTGTTCTCTCAATAGTATTCTTTCTTTCAAAGTGTTCTCTCGATAGTATTCTTTCTTTTAGCGTGTTCTCACAACAATAATTTGCACCACTCTTACAATGTTTATATGTCATATAGAGAAGTGATCACTTTGGAGCAACATTCGTTCAATATGGAGGAGCCCTAATAATCCATTTGCAGTAGCATTCATTCAATGGTAGTGTCAACATTGTTTATGCAGAACACGACATTGCAGGTTATAGAGAATTAATGCAATAATGATAGCTACACCTACACTGAGGACTCTTTTACAGGCTACAATACATTTGTAACCCGCTTGTCATTGTTGTCAAAGTAGGAGGTAGTCATAGGAAGGAAGACACTTCTCATAATAAAAGGGGGAAGATGAATGTGTTGCCATCAATGCCAAAAGGGGGGATTGTTGGCAATATTGTCATTGATGGAAAAGGAGCATTGAAGGAATGCAAGGAGAAGCAAGGAGTAGCAGCAATGCAAGGAGCAGCAAGAAGCAGCAAGGCAATGAGCAACAACAATGCAAGGAGTGGCAGCAATAAAAGGAGCAACAAGCAGCAAAAGAAGGCAAAGGAGCATAAGGAGGAGGAGTTGTGATACATTGAAATGTTTTGATAATGCTGCAGAGATTACTATATTGAAGAATCTGTTGTGATGTAAAAGATGAATTGTTGTGATGCAAAAGCAAGACCCCAAGGCAAAGGCAAAGATGTTGCAATGCATTAATGAAAAATATTGTTATTTGATGTTGGCAAAGAGTCAAGCCTATTCACTTCATATTCCTATGTGGGATACAAACAACCAGCAAACTATCTTTATAAAATTGTGTTTTTGGAAGGCCTTGAGAGGTTATAGAATGGGAGAATGTGAGCGATATGATCGAGCTATTATGCATTAGTTACCTAACACTTATGATGCTGATGTGAAGCAGATTTGAAGGGAAGCAGATGCAGAAATGAAGATGGAGATATGTAGAAATTATGACAAGGTAAACTAGCACATTGTTAATTCATATTTGCATCAGGAGATGGTAGCATCCTTTCAAGTAGTGGCTTGATAAACATCAGGTTGGAGCCTGTTGATGTAGGAGCCTCTTGTGGGTTGTATCCTATAGAAAATATATGGGGGTTGGAGCTTCCTTGCAGTTGCAGCTCGTAGAAAATTGAAGTAGCAATGTCCTATAGGTTGGAGCCTACAAAAAATCAGATGCAATAAGGAGTAGGAGCTTGCCTTTGCATCACAACAATAATAAAATCGTGGTTTTCTCCCTTTATGGGTTTCCACATATATGAGGTGTCAATATGTGTTGTTATTATGTGTTCATGTGATGTTTTGGTTTGCTTATTACTTGTTGTTCACATATTCAATATGTTGGCCATTATTTGTTAAGTTGCTCATGTAAAGTTTCAATTAATGAGTTTAATGAGAAGAAGGATAATGTCCATGAGTATACTAAACTAATTCACCCCCCTCCCCCCCAACTCTCAGTTTAGTCAATTTTTCATCAATATATTGTTAAGTCAAACATAGGCTGCTCCTATTTAGGCAATTGCTATGGTGTGAGTCATAAGGTATTTAAAAAAAATGAGAAAATGGAAGAGGGCAGATGGCCTAAGGTTGTGTTTAATGACATATTATGCAAAAGAAAGAAGACTTAGATGCGGAAAAATAACAAATGGTTTAGTAAATGGGGTATTTGATTGAGTATTTGTCCCACAAACAGTAAAGAGATAAAAACTTTTGATATGGATAGGTTCCACAAACGTACTTGGGAGGAGTTAGGGAGAAAGAAGAAGTACAATATTGAAGATTTTAATCCCACTCATAATCATCAACAAAAACCGTACATAAGGGCCAATATTTCTTGGAGAGCCCAAATTCTTATTCTTTAATTAAGGACTAATTCTCATCAACTCTATTGTGAAACAGGGCACTAGGAAAGGCCAAAAGAAGTGTGAGAAGAAAGAGTGTATTTTTTCTCTTCTAGAAAAGTAAAAACAGAAAAGCATTTCATTTTAGAATTTGAGGTCTTCAAAGACAGTAGGGAAAGTTATGCAGATATTCTGGTAGCTAGACCCTGGGATAATCTATTCAGCAAAGGGTTTGTCGAGAAGCTAGGAGCGTTTATTGTGAAACTTTACAAGAAAAGGGTCAAATACAAGAAATAGATGGAGAAACAATTTGTCCCATACGCTATATTTAGCCTCGTGGACATTAAAATATTTTCATTTCATTTCTTCAAAAGGTGGAGTGCGCCAAATAGTAATGGTCGAGTCTCTTATATGCCTAATTTATAATGACTCTTTTCGATAAATTTGAAATAAGCAAGCAAAACAACCAAGAGCATGTATTAAGGTCCCAAAATATTGTTAAAAGGAATATAAGAAAGTTCAACTATCTATACGTCATAAGTTAGACTCCTCATAAGTTTAACCATGCTTCAATAAGAGCCATGTAATGATAGTGTAACAACTTAGTTTGCTTATGTTTACTATGCTTGATTATTGGGAAATACCACAAATCAAATTATGAGACCTTACACCCACTATGGTCCTACAAATTGGATTATTTTTTATCGAGCTACTAAAATCAATTAAATTATATCCCAACAAACAATAAGGCTTGAGAAACCAATGATGAGCGCATGGTATCAATATACTAACGACCATCTAGATGTGAAAACATTAGATATTGCTTTTATAAAGTGTCTCATTCCGTAATGGAGCTTTTGGCGGAAAAAATAGAAGGCCCTCTCTTCTTGGATCTCATTCATCAATTTTTAGTGAACCTTATTGAATCAGCAGATGTGAGACTCTTTAAGCCATCCCTAACCTTTAGATTGACCCATAGATCCCTTGAACCCAAATCTTGAATTTACTCCATCCACCTCAAACTATAATTTGTAATACCTTTATTCAGTGGATCCATATTGTAAGATCTTTAGGGGCCACTTGGCTTAAGATCCTTGGGTTACTTGAACCATAGCCTTACCACAATTGTGTTGGATTGAGTTCTTCATTAAAGGGGAGAAGTTGCTAAAATGATAGTGACACGTGCATGTGTTGCACATTGTCTTGGTGACCTAATGAAGCTTTGCAATGAGTGATAGATTTAGTCGTAACAAGGGCCAACATCCATAGCACAACAAGTAGGAGGTACCAATTTCCCAAATGCTTTGAAAGTAATTTTGATGTCAATATTAACATCTATTTTAAATTTTTGTGTTCACTCCTTATGATTTTATTTATATATTTGACAAGGGTTTCTATAGAATAAATAAACAAACTCAACCAATTTATGATTAAATTCTTCTTGAAATCTCAAATATTTTATTCCACCTGAAAGATGGAAACTTTGACCATGGAAAGTTGCTCTTGAAGGTTTTGGTCTATTTTAAAAGTTAACTATGTCACTAAAAAATAAAAAATAAAATATGAAATTTGCCCCAAAATAAACCCAAAAATATTGTATTTCTTACCTTAATAACTCACTCCATTTTTTTCGATGTATATAAAACATTACAAATCTGAGGATGGAGCAATCGACGCGCACTGCGGTAATCCAGTTAGGGTTCAGTTAGGGCACTAGAAACCCTAACCCTTCAGATATGAGTCCTCTGCGTTCGTGTGGTCACCGCAAATCTACCTCTGTTTACACCTGTCCCAACATTCCAGGTCCACCTGTCTCCATCAACATGGCGTCCGTTACTTTCGGCGATGTCATGGAAACGGACAAGGAAGTTGATTATTCAGAAGACCCCCTCCACTCGCAGGTCATTTTCGATCGCCCGTCCTTTCTACTGCTGGTATCTGGTCCATCATCGGGTCCTCCCTCACATCCCTCCCCGGCTGTTACTATCCCGGCTCCCTCCCCCTCACATCCTCCCGAAGGCTCCCTCCTATCGGATTCCCCGGGTCTCGATCTCCTCCCGCTGTCCCCGGGCACCCTACACTTCCTCTCCTCCATCATCCCCCCGTCGCCCTTGTTCGATCCGCACCCTCCGACCTCTACCTTCCTCGAGGCGACATCGACTGGCCCTCCGAACCCGTCGGGGGCAGGGCCCTCTGCATATTGTCCTTCCCGCTCAGGTTTATTTGAGACCCCTGCGGTTAGGGTAACATCCGCGAGGACGTCTCCCTTGGAACCCTCTTCGGACCCCCTTGCAGATCACCCTTTGGCGCCACGCTCGGGAAACAAAAAGAACAGGTGCGTCAAGGCCACCTCCAGGGATATCACAATTCGATTTGGCGAGACTTCGGCCATTGGAGAAGTAGCAAAAATGGTGAATACCATTTTGGTAGGGCATGTTCAGGGGCATGCTTACTCTGTGACCAGGCTTACTCTTTGGGTAAAAGAGATTTGGGGGGGTGTTCTCAAGGAACTCCCTGAAGTCCAGGTTCTTCCCCACGGATGGTTCGCACTCCATTTTGCCAAAGAGAATTATGGTGATTTGGTCCTGGCCAGATATTGGCACATTGAAATGGCGTCGGTGTTACTTAAACGATGGAGCCCCCTATTTGATCCTGATCATGAGCAGATAGGGGCTAGGCCACTCTGGGTTTGGCTCCCTGGTTTACCTTTACAGTATTGGAATGAAGAAGTTTTCATGCACATCGGTAATGCTTTGGGTACATACCTGGACCACGATCGATCCTATGTGGAGTTCAGGAGTAGAACTCTGGCCAGGATATTGGTCCACCTGGATACTCATGAAGGTTTAGAGGAAAATATCACTCTACACTGGGGCAGATACACCCGGGTTCAAATTCTCAATTACGAAGGGGTGCCCTTCAGATGCCGATGCTGCCACAAGGTGGGACACTTGTTTAAGTAGTGCCCTCTTAACAAAAAACAAGAGGAGGGTCCGGCGACATCCACTACTCCTTCGCGGCCTATATCACCAGCTGCTCATGGCACCCTAGCTTCTGGCGCTCCCTTCGGCTCTCCCGCTCCTCCTCCTGGATCGGCGCAAGGTGCACCTCACCCAACGATCACCAGAGCACGGGTGGCCTCCACATCTTCGACTGCACCGGGTATACCTCTCTTCCCTCATCTATCTATTTGCACATTGGGTTTATTTAATCTTTCTCCATCTCTATCAGTGGCTCATTGCACCATGCCCTCTTCCCCAGTGATTGCCCCTTCCATCCCATCCCCTCGCACGACTGCATCGCCCCACACTTCCCCATCTTCATCCCGGGGCACATCCCACAAATACAATCTACGTCCTCACCCTCATCCCTATGGATCCCATATTAAGATCGCTGGGCTCGGCACCACCTCCCCCAGCCTGGTTCAGTTATCAGTGCAGGGGCGTAAATCACATCTTACAAAGGCCATCTAGAAAGCGGGTGCAAAGGTTGCCTCTGGGTGACAATCCACTATTGACGGGGTTCTTAGAGCTATGCATCCCCCTGGCAATCTTCCGCCATGAAGTGCTTGTCCTTCAATTGCAGAGGCTTAGCCCTCAAGAGGTTGATTACTTCCCAACCTATCGACAATATCCTTCTTCAGGAAACCCTTGGTCCCGCGGACTCTATCTCGACTGCACTATCCGCCATTGCCCCGGGTTGGCTCTTCTCAGCTTTGGACTCATCAGGACGTTCGGGGGGTCTTGCTATTGGATACAACCCAACCACTATCAAGGCACTTGGGATTTGGGGGGGTCAGGGTTTCCTGGGACTTGATCTTTTTTCAGCAGACCTGGGCACTAACCTACGGGTTATCAATATATATGGACCTTGCCAGCAGAGGGAATCATTCTGGAATCGTCTCCTGAGCCTTCATATTCTTTCGGCTGAGAACATTGTTATTGGAGGAGACCTAAATTTTTCTCTGGGATACTGTGAATCTTGGGGTTCATCCGCACAGATTGAGCCTATCACAGGATACATGACTGATCTTCTGGCGCATCATGACCTTATAGATGTCCCAATGAACAAAATTCTCCCCACCTGGAGGAACAGACGCATCGGGGAGGCGGCACTGGCCCGTAGATTGGATAGATTCATCATGAAGGGCTCGATGTTTAGACAGGTCCATTTATTTAAGCAATGGGTGGGATCTGGTGGTATTTCGGACCACTATCCTATCTATCTGTAGCTATCTGGGCCGAAAAAGAAGCCAAAAGCCCCCATCAAATTCAACCATGGATGGTTACAGGATCCCGCATACAACAAGTTGGTCAAGGACTTCTGGGCACAAAATCCTATTTATCGGGCGGACACACTGGCAAAAGGTTTTTGCATGAACTTATCACAGCTGAAGCATAGCACAATCGAATGGGCCAGACAAAAAAATAAACAGGATAATATTGCCCTGGCACAAATTGAGGTTGATATCCTCTCACTCATAGATGAGAGAGGTTTGGGCTTTAACTCGGCAGAAGACAAAGCACCGCTGGTCGAGCTTGAATTTCAGAAACAAAAAATCCTTAAGGAACAGGAGGAATCCATCAGGCTAAAGAGCAAAGCCACTTGGCTTAAAGCCGGAGATGAGAACACCAGGTTCTTCCACAGCTATGCTAAAGGCAGGAAGGTGAAAAACACCATTTGGAGTCTCCCCACACCTGATGGGGATGTAGCTGACACTTTCCCAAAGCCCGCACAGTTGGGATCCTCCCACTTCAGGAATCTTTATAAACAGCCTCAGGCGGCTTCTATAACTGAGATCATCAATATTGCGGGTCATTTCCCTAGATTCGTAAATGAGGATGAGGCAGAGCATCTTTTTGACCTGCTCACCCCTAAAGAGCTTGAAAACACTATCAAATGGTTCAAGAAAGACTGGAGTCCAGGGCCAGATGGATGGACGATTGAATTCTACATTGCTTTCTACGAGCTCATAAGCAATGATCTTCTGAGGGTGATTGAGGAATGTCGCGAGACGGGGACCATGTACAATGCCATCAACTCCACCTTCATCGCCTTGATCCCCAAATCAGATTCTCCATCCTCCTTTGATGACTACCGTCCCATCCCCCTCTGCAATGTGCTATATAAGATCATTTCAAAAATCATTGCTAATCGTATCCGCCCTATACTTTCCTGATATATCTCTCCTCAACAATTTGCCTTCCTGGAACATCGCCAGATCCATGAAGCCATCGGTGCTGCACAGGAGGCTCTCCACTCAATCTGGACCAAACACATGAAGGCTACCATCCTCAAGATTGACTTAGCCAAAGATTTTGATCGAATGAGCTGGCTCTATCTCAAAATGATCCTTATCCACCTTGGCTTCCCACAACATTTCATTTCATGGATCATGGCCTGCATTACCACCCCGACCTTCAGTGTCCTGATTAATGGATCAACCTCACAGTTCTTTCATTCAGAACGCGGCCTGTGTCAGGGGTACCCACTATCCCCCCTCCTCTTCCTGATCATTATGGATGCCTTGAGCCAGCTTATCAACTCTGCCAAGAGAAATGGGGACTTAACTGGCCTTCGGATCACTGATGAATGCACCCTCACCCATATACTCTTTATTGACGATGTGATGATCTTTCTGGATGGTAGCATCAGAGATTCTAGGGCTTTCTCCAACATCATCAACCTCTTCTCATCCGCCACTGGTATGCTTGCTAATCACACCAAATCATCCATCATCCTGTCCAGAACCTTCATCCATGAATCCCTCATCGCTCAACAATGTTTTCCATACTCCACCCACCCCCTTGACCAGGGTCTAAAATACTTGGGATTTAGGATAAAGCCAATTTTCTCAAGGATCACAAACTGGATTTGGCTAGTGGCTAAATTGGAGAAACATCTAAATACTTGGAGTCACCGATATCTCTCCAGAGCAAGCAGGCTTGTCTTGGTAAAATATGTGTTGGAGGCTACCCCTGTATACTGGATGGCTTTAACATGGATTCCTTAAAGCATATTGGCTCGTCTACAACAAACCTGTAATAGGTACCTTTGGAACGGAACGTGGGATAAACGCATATTTGCTTGGGTTAGTTGGAAGAAGATTGCCATCCCCAAAATATGGGGAGGATGGGGGCTTAAAGAGCTCCCCTCATTTTCACAAGTGCTTGCTGCCAAGATGGGATGGACTCTTCTCACTGGCGACAACCTATGGACCAGCATCTCTTATCACAAATACATTTGGCTGCGCAATATACTGGATTGGGTTCGCCTACCCACTTGGGAAAAATCAGGGATATCACCTGTTTGGAAGGCTCTCTTAAATTCACTGCCTCTCATCAGGGACAACCTGGTTTGGAGGGTCAACGATGGATCACTAGTACGCATTGGTATGGATCCGTGGCCAGGATGCGGTGGACGCCATATCCTACCAGATGATCTAATACAACATCTGCATTCATGTGAGATAAAAGTCCTGGCTGATATTGCTGACCCACAAAGCTCCACCATATTCGAACAGCACTGGAAATCTGCCCACCAAATAAATCTGCCACCTGCTTGGCACCCGGCATGGAGTGATTTCACCTCTTCTTTATCCGAAGCACATATCAGGATTAAATAGGGCCTAGATGAACTGATGTGGCATCTTTCGGGGAATGGATCATATACCCCAAAGATGGGATATCTTGCTTTGATATCACACAAAATTTCGGATACTATCACATTCTGGTGGCAGATAGTTTGGAAACTTACTGCGCCTCCCAGGCATAAGCTCTTATTTTCGTGCATTCTCAATGGAAACATCCCAACAGGGGACCATCTAATGCGCCGGGCTGTACATGGGCCAACCTGGTGCACATTCTGTAAACAATCATCTGAATCATGCATTCATCTCTTCCTTTTTTGTCTGGCCATAACAACTATCTGGCAATCCATTGCAACATCGATTCACTTCACTGATAAATGGGAGGGCAACGATATATCACATGCATCGGAATCCTGGTATAACCGTCACAAACTCCAAAATCTCCAAATCCTACCCATCATTACGTACTGGTATATTTGGCTAGCCCGCAATCGGATGATCTTTGACGATAAACCGCCTATCTGGCCGCACATCATCTCCCTCATCACAGCCGCATATCACTCGCTGCCTGACCCTCCGCAGCCTAGGAATAGAACCCCGAGAGACCCTCCTCCCATAAACCACAACTCTCCTTGGACTTTCTTTGATGGCTCGGCTCAGCAGCAAGGATGTGGGGGAGGCTTCCTCCTTTACAAAAATGATCAGAATTTTTACAAAGTCAAGATGGGTCTGGGACCTGGCACAAACAATTTTGCAGAAATCATCTCGCTCCGTCATCTCTTACATTTTGCATTGGGGCACAATTGTTTACATATTCATATTTTTGGCGACTCAAAGATTATTATTGATTGGTTCAATAATACTACAGAATACCACACACACACCCTCCTGAATATATTGGATGATATTAATATACTGAAGGCTCATTTTACTGACATCACTTGTCATCACATCTACAGGGAACACAACTGCAGCGCTGATCAACTTTCCAAGGAGGCCACATCACTTCCCCGAGGTGAATGGCTAATACAGGAGCATCGAGGTGCAGATTTCTTCCAGTACTATCACAGGCCATATTCTGATACACACTACTTTAGGGCGGACAACCCTTGAAGATATATTTATAGCTTTTTGACAATTTCTACATAGCTTTTGAACAGAATCAACACGATGCCCTGCGCGGAAATATGTTTATTTTCCTACATGCTACAGATAGTCTATATAAAAGGAACATCCTACGAGATGATTCATTTTTGACATGTATAGAACCAGCTATGACACTGTCACCTCTCCACATGTCGGAGAAGAACTTACAGCATATGCAAATGCATCTACAACATGTAATTTTTCTCAATTAATGAAAAATTACGATTTTTCTAGTGGGAAAAAAAAACTCACTCCATTTTTTATTGGGATTATATAAAACCTAGTATGAATGAATTATTCATTTTCATTAACTGTTTATACTATTTCTACCATCTAATATACAACATGTAAGAAGAGGTGACGAGGCCTCAATCAAACAACCCAAATGTTTTTGATTTTATTTTTTTTTGTCGTTTCTAACAACTATTTTGGAGTTTGATGTCTTTGATGAATACTCATAAAATTATAAATCAAAAAATAAATTGCTTTCTTTAAACCCTAATTCTCATTAATTATACATGAATATTTTCATTACAAAGGTAACACAAAAAATGGATGAATAAATGATATCAAAATGGTCATTTGTCATTTGTTGTCAAAGTCATTCAAGGCTTGCCATTTGCCTTATCCATACCCATTGGAAGAATTTTGACCCTAAGTCTCCATGTCAATGCAAACCCAATCACATGTTAACATGTTAATGCTAGCATGATGACATCACTAATTGTTGGTAGAGCACACTCCCATCTGCAAAGATGATCAAATTGTTACTACGAATAGTCATTCAAGGCTTGCCATTTGCCTCATCCATACCCATTAAAGAGGTTTTGATCCTAGATCGCCATGTTAATGCAAACCCAATCACATGTTAACATGTTAATGCTAGCATGATCACATCAGTAATTGTTGGTAGACCATACTCTCATCTGCAAATATGATCAAATTCATACTAGGAATAGTACGATAAAAGCCACAATTATCTTCAATGTTTCTAGTTAGTACAAAAACATGGAGACAACACAAACTTGATATGTGGATAGGTGAGTCTATTTTGGAATAGGGATTTCAGAATTTTAATTTTATTATCAATAATTATTAGGTGGATGGTGTTGACAAAGATTGTCATTGATGTCAATATGGCAATATTCAAGGAGCCAGAGGAGGAAAAACAGAGCTACCGGAGGAGCAAACATAGCTATCAAAGGGGCAAAACAGAGAGGAGAAAATGGAGCTATCAAAGGGGCAAAACAAAGCTATCTGAGGTATATCATGAGTATCGGGAGCAATATATGCCAAAGGAAGAACTATTGGGAGTATTGCATATGCCAAGAGTATAACGAAGGAGTACAAAGAGCGGAGGAGTATATATATGTATAGATGCAATATAATAACACTGACTCGAACAGGTTATAGCAACAATCCTCAATATGACATCATATCCGCGTTCAACAGCTAACTAGCGGGTTTGTAATAGTGGCAGCGACCTTGGGGTGGACTCAAGGTTGTAAGTGGTATTTAGCGCTGATCACCTGATACCATTCATCGACTGACGCATGGTAGGAGAAAGACAGAGGAAACCACCTTATCGGGTGGGTAATCCTCGTGCATGTAGCTCACCCGATATCATTGTCGAGCATTGGATCAAATACAATTTTGATCTATAGTGCAAGATCACCAAGCAACTTTGTTGGTCTCGTGCAATATCAACCATTGGATGGGATGGTAGGATCTACGGTGGAGGATTGATCCGGAAAAAGGTAAGCATCGATAAACGTGCCAAGGCTATGGATAAGCGGAAAATGCAAGTTCCTATGTGTTTGTGTATATTTCCAATATACGAGGGTTGTAATAGAATTAAAGGGAAAATCGTCGAATGTGATATACTATGGACCCAACGGATGTATTAACAACCGTTTAATATCATATCGCATCTGCCTCGTCGAAATTATCATATCATAAGTCTTAATGGGAAGCCACATGGAAGCGTCGATTGCAATAAAGCATGCAGACCCACTGAAACATTACAATATGACTTAATGTTATGTCGCATCTGACATATCACAAATGCTTAAGGCCTTGCCGCTTTAAAAGCGTTGATTGCGATATATGTCGTGAACCTGATGGTCCGATTTTAACACAACTTAATACTATATAGCATTCAGCAGGGCCATCGACCATCGGCGATGTTATGGGCTCAACTTATACAGGACCTTCGGAAGTTGTGACTGCCGATTGCAATTACACAGTGGACCCAATGAAGTTATAGATGTAGGTGTAATGAATTTGAAGTCCAACCTTAAGCATTCAATCGGGTTTTTTTTCCATATATTCCTGTGTATTTCAAAAAATTATAATGCGTGGGGTTTAAAGGCCAAAATGCACAAATAACGGTTCCGATAGTTAAGCATGACTAAACAATGGCAATTGTCACTGCAATGGTGATGTGGCAGAGGAAACCGAAAACTGAGAAGCGAAAGGAAACAACAACACAGAGGAAGCCAAAGCGACATAAAGAATCGAGAAGCTGAAGAGGCAAGCAAGCACGAAGGAAGCTGAAGCGAGTATTGAGGAAGTCGAAGAGCCAACAAAAAGCAGAAACCAACAGTCAGAGGGATCAGGAATACATAAAACAGGGAAAACAAGGAAAGTGTGAGTTAGTGTGAATAATCAAAGCAAGAGAAAGCCAAGTTCAGGGAGAGGCAGGAGAAGCAGGAGAACAGGAGTGAAGCATAAGCTCAGCAGGTTTTGGAGCAGAGAACTACAACAAAACAATTTATAACAGTTGATCATAAAGGGTTGGAGCCTGTGAGGTTGGAGCCTCAAAACTGAAAGGATTGAAATCCTTGGGAGTTGGTGCTCCTAAGTCCAAGATTGTTGCCTTGGAAAAACAGAGTTGGTGCTCTGGAGGTTGGAGCCTCACAAAAGTCCAAGTTGGTGCTTGGCAACTGATTGCAACCATTTATATATTGTATCTGTTTCATTTCACTATTTGTGTTAATACAATCATTTATTCCAGCTATCCATTTCTGTGTTCCATATATAAATGTTTTGGTGATAAAAATAACAACTAAAAAAAAGTAAAATTGATTCACCCCCCCTCTCAGTATTTCCAACAATTGGTATCAGAGCAGGCTTCTTCATATTAGCCTAACAGCTTGAAGAAGGATTTGTAGTCATGATGAGAAATCACGAAGCGTCAGGAAAACCTCCTCTATTCGATAGCACCAATTTTGGCTTCTGGAAAAAGAGAATGACCTACTACTTAATATCCCTTGGACTTGACGTCTGGCATTTTGTTCTAAATGAGTACCCAATTCCTCCCACTCTTCCAATAGATCAAGACGAGAGGAAAGCCTACATTGAAAATGTAAAAGCCTTGAACTCCATCACTAGTGGAATCACTCGTTCCGAGTTTACAAAAGTCATGAATTGTAACTCTGCCAAAGAAATGTGGGATAAGCTAATTGGCTTATACGATGGGGACTCAAAAGTCAAAAAGGCAAAGCTTCAAACTCATAGAAGGCAATTTGAAAGTCTGAAAATGGAAGATGAAGAAGATATTGCATCATACTTTCTCCGAGTAGCTGAAGTGGTCAACTCTCTTAAAGGGTTGGGTGAAAAGATTGAAGAAAGTACCATTGTTCAAAAGGTCTTAATATATCTTCCAGATATATTTGACTCCAAAATAAGCGCCATAGAAGAAAAAAAGGATCTAGATACACTTAATATGGATGAAATCCATGGAATCCGCATTGCCTATGAGATGAGAAAAGGTGGCCCAAGCTCCAAAGATGCAGCATTCAAGGCTTCAAAATCAAAGAAGGGGAAAGAAAGGAATGACTGTAGTGATGACTCTGATGTGGAATCCGAATTGGCACAATTTGTACGAAAGCTGAAGAAAGGATCTAAGATAAAAGGTAAGTACCCTCTTATCTGCTTCAAATGTGGAAAAATAGGTCATTATGCTGCAAAATGTCTGCATAAGCATGATAGTGATGATGAAGAAAATTCTAAAATAATGGTATACACAAAGAAAGGGATCAATAAGAAGAACCTCTTCTCTAAGCAAGATGAGTCTAATGAAGCTGAATTTGTAGTCATCAAAAAGAAATTAGATGAAGAAATTGACCATACTGAAAGCCAAGAAACATTATTCATGGCATTCACAAATGATGATGACTCGGGGCTAGAAGGAAATGTAGATGAGCTATTAATAAGTGCCAATGAGGAAAATGAGAAATTACGGAATAAAATCATTTCTCTCAAGGTAGAAAACGAGGAAACAAAGAGAAGGGAAGATCTCTTGGAAACAAAGCTAAAATAAAAAGAAGAAACATGTGAAGAATGTGAAGTCGAAAGAGTATCTCTAAGGAAGGAAATGAGGCAAGTTAAAAAGGATTGGAAAAGCTTTCAAATACTTGAGACTATCCTAAAAATTCAAAAACCTCAACATGACAAATCTGGAATAGGTTTTAAAGGAAAATCATCAAGCACTAAGAATAGTGCAAAAAGTTATGTCGATGCACTTTCCAGCAACCCAAAAGAAGAAAGAGTATCTCATCAAAGGTGCATCCTAGATCCAAAGAATGAAGAGAGAATCAATCCAAATAAGAATGTGGAATTGAATCATGGATATTACAACAGATACAAACCAGTATTCCATCAAAGGCCCATCTCAAATCCAAAGAATGAAGCGGGACTAATTCCAAGGAAGGAAGTTGATTCAAACCGTGGCTACTACAACAGTTACAAAACTATCTTTCTTGGACATTGTTTCCATTGTAAAAACTTTGGTCATCAAGCCAGACATTGCATGACTTGCAAGAATGAAACACCAAAACTAAAGGAACAAGTAATCAAACCATATAGCTCCAAAAGGCAAGGACAAATCAAGACCTACAATTCGTTTGATCCCTTGACCAAATTTGATCCGATTTGCTCATTCTGCTACAATAATGGACACTATGAACAAGATTGCCCACTCAAAAGAGGAAAAGCAAGTAGTGAGAATCCCAACACGAATAAATGTGGCCTAGCTCTATATGCTCAAAATAATGAAAATCATTGGTTTGTGGATAATGGGTGCTCCAGACACATGCCAGGGGACAAAAGGAATTTTTTCTCATTGAGCAAAAATGAAGGAAATGTATCCTTTGGAAGTGGATCTGCCAGAATTACTGGAAAAGGAATTGTTACTCTTGTCAATGGAAAACGAAAAGCCCAAAATGATCTACTAGTAAACGGGCTCAAACAAAACCTCTTGAGTGTTAGCCAAATCCGTGATCAAGGACATAATGTTGTCTTTAGCACCAAACACTGTGAAATAAGGAACTCTTCCTCAGGGGAACTTGTGGCAAAAGGGGTTAGAACACTAGACAACATTTACATTCTGAACAAGATTCAAGAAGATAAATGCTACTTAAGTCAAACAGATGAAAGTTGGTTGTGGCACAAGCAACTTGGACATACAAGCTTCGAGAACTTGATCAATATCAACAATATTAAAGCTGTACGAGACATTCCAAAGTTATTCAAACCAAAACAAGGAATATGTGGTCCATGGCAACATGGAAAGCAAACCAGAACCAGCCACAAGACCAAGGAGTTCTCTACATCAAAGCCTTTAGAGATCATCCATGCTGATTTATGTGGACCAACTAGAAATCAAGCACTCCAAGGAGAAAGGTACTTTGTTTTATTTGTTGATGACTATACTAGAATGATGTGGATATTTTTATAAAATATAAATCTGAAGCATTTGAGTGTTTTAAGAATCTTAAAGCTCTTGTAGAAAATGAAAAGGACACAAAGATTAAGTGCCTCAGAACAGATAGAGGGGGAGAATTCACATCAAAAGAATTTAATGAGTTTTGTAAAATACATGGAATTAAAATAGAATTCTCTGCTGCCAGAACCCCAGCATAATGGGGTAGTTGAAAGAAGAAACTGAACAATTCAATAAATGGCAAGAACAATGCTATTAGTAGCAGATTTGCAGCCAAAATTTTGGAGAGAAGCAGTCAGGACAGCTATCTATACCTTGAATCGAACTCAATTAAGACCAAATTATGAAAAAACTCCTTATGTACTATGGAAAGGAAGACCTGCTTCAGTAAAGTACTTCAAGATCTTTGGAAGCAAGTGCTTCATACAAATCAATGATGGCTCACCAGGAAAATTTGATTCTTAGGTAGATGAAGGGATCTTCCTTGGATACGCTACACAGAGCAAAGCCTACAAGTGCTACAATAATCGACTAAGGAAAATAGTGGAAAGCATTGATGTAAAGATTGATGAAGATCTTCCAGAAGAAGAAATTGAAGAACACAAAGTTGATCCTTTCATTGAAGAAGAAGAACCTGAAAAAGAAGAAATAGATCAAGAACAAGCTAGGGAAAAATAACCACCTCATACCCCTTCAAAGATGAAGTTTCTCCAGAAATATCATCCAGAAGAGCCAATTATTGGAAATAGAGATGAAGGGATGCAAACTCGAAGAAGGATGATAAGTACACCAAAGAAAGACGATATTGCTCTTCTATCCATGATCGAACCAGAAACACATACTCAAGCAAGGATCCTTATTGGGTAAAAGTCGTGGAAGAAGAAATGTCCCAAATTGAGAAGAATGAGACATGGGAACTAGTACCTCATCCAAAGGGCAAAAACATTATAGGAACCAAGTGGGTATTCAAAAACAAAACAAATGAAGATGGACAAATCATCAGAAACAAGGCAAGGCTTGTTTGCAAAGGCTATTCACAAATTGAAGGAATTGACTTTGAAGAAACATTTGCACTAGTAGCTCATACGGAAGCTATTTGGCATTTGCTTGCTCAAAAGGATTCAAAATCTATCAAATGGACGTAAAATTAGCATTTCTGAATGGGAAACTCAAGGAAGAAGTCTACATGGAGCAACCAGAAGGGTTTGATCTAACAGAAGGAAAAGACTTAGTCTATAAGTTGAAAAAGGCATTATATGG